>APFE030703590.1:171470-221989 GCA_000404065.3 Pinus taeda | reverse complement strand
TTAGAAAATTTAAGGTCAAAAAATAAGTCTTTTAAAAAAAGGGCCTAATGCAGAATCACCACTTTTTTAAATCAACATGAAAATTACTAACATTCTAAAACACAAGATACATAAAAAATTTGAAAGTGCTAAAAAATATGCTTAAAAAAATATTTGTATTTTGCATTGCCCCTTTTCAAAATCGGGTCACTTTTTTGCTACCTCTACAAAACAAGTAATCATATCAGTTCTCGTTTCAAAGTTTACATTGTTAAGCCTATTTTCAAAACCGCAATCCTCATCGGATTCTTGGTATGATTACACCGAAGGAGGCTTTCTTGTGGAGGAAGCCAGATGTGTCACACTTTAGGATTTTTGGAGCCTCTTTTCACTGCCATACCTCCAAAGAATCAAGGAAAAGGCTTGAGTCAACAATAGAGTTGGGGTTATTTATGGGTATTTGTAAATTTTGATGAGGAGAAAGAAATGTGGTGCTATATTGATATGGAGCTTCAAATCCCACTAGAAGAGTTGCAAATCTATACCATAATTTCTACACTACCTTTCCCCAACATGTGCTACCCTTTAAATCATTAATATAGGAAGGTATTGGGTAATATACACCATGGACTAATATGATATATATCCCTCCACCATAGAACCCTTAATATGTGCTCTTTGTTTAACCAAAGCCTTCAATGATTTCAAGTCCCTCTTGACCAGCCACATTGACCTTGTGTGTACAGGTCCACATAATTCAAATCCCCTCAACTTGGTGTATGAGTGAGTATTCTTGTGTATTGAAAAATGTCGAAGGTAGATACATTTGTATTTCACACATTAGCTAGGGAATTTCTCTCTTCCAATGCTTTATATCATCTTTATGTATTTCTTTCAATGAAAACCATCTACAGATGATGCAAGCAAATAACATGTTTCAATAAAACATAATATTTCACATTACAAGTAAAACACATATAATACCCATAAATATGTATATATACCAATATAAATGTCAAAATAATTACCTTAATGTAGGTATGCCAATCGTGTTTTTCTACACCACCAAAATTACCTTTCTTTGTTAAGATATTATTTATGTTTGAAGAAAGTCCTATGGGATATTTAATTCTTTGAATGACCTCTTTTATATCATTACTTTGATTCTCTATTAATAAAGATGGAAGGTTATATTGATCTCCATCACTACTAGATTGTATCCCACTTTTCATTGCATGATTAGCTTCCACAATGTCATTACAAATTTCTTTATCCCTCGTACCATCTATGATCTGCCATAAAGTTTCTATCACATTTTTCATGATATGCACTGTATCAAACAAATGAGGTATTTTTTATATGCTCATAGTGTAGAAATCTACAGGGCAAGTTCCTCAAATAGAACACTAAAGGACACTACTCACAAATAGATCATAGATCAATACCCCAGTATTCTTGATGTGGTTAAAACCCTCAAAGAGGGAAATAGTCCATGGCTTGAGCCAACGCGACCAATTCAGGCAATTTATTAATAAAAGAATGAAAATTTACATAAGCTTCTCTCATGAACGGCTACCCTACAAATGACCCTCCATGCTCTTTAAATAGAGATCATGGACCAATCGGGTGTTAAGCCACAGATCAATTGCTGGTAATACTGAGGAGAGAATGAACCATTCGATCACTACATATCATGACTATCAGATTTTGAGTTACAAAAGTACATAGTAAAGAAACACACTTTACTGAACTCTACACTAGACCAAGTTATACTTAAATATTTCCTATGTGTCGAAATATCCTAACATCCCCCCTTAAGAACAACTTGGGATAGGATTGAAGGATGTATAAATATGGCACAATAGGAGAAGGAAGGAGGCATTAGAGCCTATCCCCCCTTAGTGACAACTTCCTGAAATCCAACCATAAATCGAAGTTTAGTAAACTTTGCCTCTGTGAGAACCTTTGTAAAGATGTCTGCAACTTGATAATTTTTTGAATAATATTGCACTTAAAGAACATCATCATGAATTAGCTTTCTGATGAAGTGCATGTGCATTTCAATGTGTTTTTTGCGCTGATGTTGGACTAGATCTTTGCATAGTTGAATGGCACTTTAATTGTCACACCAAAGTGTAGTCGAATGCTGATGCTGAAAGCAAAACTCTGACAGGATTTGACGAAGCCACAGGGCTTCCTTACTAGCTTCTATGGCACCACGATACTCTGCTTCTGCTGAAGAAAGATAAATGGAACTTTGTTTCTTGTAAGCCCATGTAATAGGTCCTGAACCAAGAGTGAACACATAACCTGCAGTAGACTTCTGATCATCAGGGTCACCAGCCCAATCGGAATCAGTGAAACCAACCAATAGAGGAGATACTTCGGCAATGTAATGAATCCTAAACTCAACTGTACCTCAAACATAATGAAGTATTCTTTTAGCTTCTTTCCAATGACTTTCATGTGGGTTTTGCATAAACCGAGCAATAAGGCCAACAACAAAGGAAAGGTCAGGATGAGTATGGGTCAGATACAAAAGTTTTCCTACAAGTTGAACAGGTATAAGGTAGCATCAACTTCAGGGGAAGTACAAGTGACTGAAATTTTGACTCATAATGAAGGGAGGAAGGGGTTTGGCTTACAGTTCTTCCATGTGAAAATGGTGTAGAAGATCACATGCATACTTGGCTTGGGAAAGGGAAATACCTTCCTTTGGATTGCAAGACTTGAAGAACCAAGAAAATAATGCAAGTATCCTAAGTCTGTCATTTCAAACTTCTTTTTAAGGCTGGACTTCACATGGTTTATAAGGTTGGGATCACTACTAGTAAGGATAAGATCATCAACATAAAGAAAAAGAATGATAAGAGACTTGCCCACTTTCTTGGTGTAGACAGTATTGTCAGAATGACACCTAGAAAAGCCAGTTTCTAAAAGAAAGCTATCCATTTTGACATACCAAGCCTGAGGGGCTTGCTTGAGACCATAAAGGGATTTATTAAGTCAGCATACAAGGCTGGATTCTGTTTGTATAAAGCCAGTAGATTGTTCCATATAGATTTCTTCATGCAAGAAGACAGATTTAACATCCATCTGATGGACTTCCCATTTGAAAGAGGCAGCAAGGGAAAGAAAAAAGTGGATAGAGTTCATTTTGGCAACAGGGGAGAAGGATTCAGTATAGTCAATGCCTTCAACTTATGAAAAGCCCTTAGCAACAAGACGAGATTTATGTTTATCAACTTTTCCATCTGGTCCATACTTGGTTCTATAAACCCATTTGCATCTAACAAGTTTTCGTCCCTTTGGAAGAGGAACAAGATCCCATGTATCATTTTCAAATAATGAATGATATTATTCTTTCATAGCTACATCCCAATCTGGATGACCTGAAGCTTCTGTAAAGGTGTCAGGATCATAATTCGCTAAAGCTTGAGCTAGTAAAGAAGAGGCTCTATCGAACTGAGAACGTGTATGTTGTTGATTTGTAGAATTACCGACAAGAGCACCTGCTGCATCCCGAGTAGCACAGACCCATTTTGGAAGCTGAGGAGTTGAAGGAAGATCTTGAGAAGGTGAGGGAGGATTGTCATCCTCGCTATCATCATCTGAAGAAGAAATATTTTCAGAAGTAGAAGGGATAGAGAGAGGTGGCACATCTGCTGAACTAGGCTCATATGGCGATATATTTTCATTAAACTTTACATCTCTTCTAATGATAACACTTTTGGACTTAAGTGGAATAAGTCTATATCCTTTGACATCTTCAGAATATCCAACAAAAATACATTTTTCACTCTTAGGTTCTAAAGCTTTTATGTTTCTCATCTGGAATATGGGCCCATGCTTCACTTCCAAAAACATGAAAGTGACTTACATCTAGTTTAATTGAGCTTCATGCTTCTTCTGGAGTGATACTCTTTAAAACCTTAGTACTAGTGTGATTTATTATGTAATTTGCACAGTTAATTGCTTTTTCCCAAAAATTAAGATTAAGTCCTTCAGATTGAAGCATACAATTAGCCATTTCCTTTAAGGTGTGATTCTCCCTTTCATCTACACCATTTTAAGTGACCAAATCACTCATGCCAAAGTTTGCTCACTTCATTATTATGAGCAACAAACGCCAAGGGAAGATTTCATGACCCAAATTTGTTAAACTTATACAACCTTGTAGAATCATCAACAATGCCAGTAGCTAAAATCTATCTAGGATCTCTTAGGTCCTTAATTACAACATCGTGAGGTGAAAATTCAACTATTTTACCTTCACTTGAATGAGTTATCTGATATACAGATATAAGGTTACAGGATAAGGTTGGAACACATAATACATGATTAAATTGACCATTGTCTAGAGTACCAGTCCCTACAACACTAAGAGATCTATCATCACCAACATATATATTTTTGGTGTTACAATCATTTAAAGAAGAAAACATGGCTTTGTTTTTTGTCATGTGATAAGAAGCTCTAGAATCAATGAGCCACTCATGACAACAAGAAGAAGAAGATACATTTAGTGCATAACCAGATCGAGATGCTTGACTACCACATGCAAAAAAGTGTTATTCCTGAAGATGAAGTTGAAGTTGATGAGTGCTCCAAATGGATGTTATGCTTCTTCATTGTTGCTTCCAAGGCTTCCATCTTCTTAAATCGTTTGGATTCTAAGTGGCCATCTCGATTACAAAGGTGGCAATGTCTATCAGTTTTCTTCCCTTTGTTTTTATTTGCCTTATCATTTTGTTGAAATGATTTTTCATTTTGAGACTGAAAATGCTTAGGACCCTTATTTGGTTTAGGACCATTCTTTTTAGGATACTGCTTCTTAGGATTCTTTGAATTTGGTTGTTACCGGGTGGCTAAGGCTTTCTTAGAAGAGTTTCCAAGATTAAGAATACTAAGATATAAGATATTTTCTTGTTCTCTTATTAAAGAATCACAAAAGATATCAAAAGAGGGGGACTTTTAGTCTTGTCCTTGAGAAATAAAGGTTTCTCTAGTAGAATTGAAGGTGGAAACAAACACATAGTAGGCTGGTCTCAACCTAGTAAGAATGGAATAGATAAGGCTACCATCTTCTTTCTTAACCTTAACACCTTCCAAGAGAAGTCTAAGGGTCTTGAACTTGGACAAAAAATCTTCAATAGAAGAACAATTATTAGGGTCCAATGTAAGCAACTCATTTTTGAGTTGATGGGCTCTAATTTCATTTTTAATTCCAAAAACTTTAGTGAGTTGCTTCATTACTTCATTAGGAGTATCAAGTTCTGCGATATGGAATCTAAGGTCTGGAGAAATAGACATCCCTATCAATCCGCATGCTTGATCTTGACTATTTTCCCATTTGGCTACCTTATCTTCATCTTCATGTTTGGTTTCTTGGCTTGAGGCTATTCTGTAAAGACCTTTACTTCTAAGTAAATCCACAATGTAAGTCCACCATTGGAAAGTAGTTGGTGTTGTCAAGAATAACTTGGCATGGACTTTCTATTTTAATAGAAACTGAAGATGTAGATGTTGAAACTAAGTGTTCTAATGGAAAGATCTCGAAAAATTAGGCTGACTAAAAAAAATAGCTCTGAAAACAACTTCCGGATGAAGAAGTTATGGCTTTTTGAAGAAAAGTTGTTGAAGATGCCGATGAAGTGTGTCAATGTGCGGAAATGAATGATAATGTTATATTTAAAAAAAAATCCACCCCCTTTCCAAACTTAATCTAATTAGCTCACTTTAAAAAAAAATTATGTGTCTCACTTTTATAAAGAAGTGAAAGTCACTTTTACAATGGTACTTTATGAGCTATCCACTAAACTGTAACTTAAATAAAAGATAAAGATGTTTTAGAATTATAAGTGACTCACTTTTTATAATGGGTGAGAACACTTTTACATAAAGTAACTTTAAAACATAAGTTACATTTTATTTTTGAAAAAGTAACTCAAAAAAAAGAAAGACTTGAACTCAAGACCTCTATTCTCATAAAGTAACTTTGGACCAAGTGAGCTAGCTTAAAAGGTCAGTAATTTTTGGAAAAGAGGAAGGGGTTTTATTTTTTTTTAGTCACTGAAACTTTGGGATGTGTGCTTACTTGAGAATCTCTTTTTGCCTACAAAACAAAAATCACAAAACCCAACATGGACATATAAAAAAAAAACAAACCTTACGGCTTGAAGTTAGCTTTAGCTAGAAACTAAATATTTTCATCAATGTTTCTGATTTTCCGAGATCACACTAAGGCATGGCAGAAAAGAGCATATGCATGAGAAAAATCCTTCCTTTCTATTTATGATTTGCCCAGATCGCACAAAGTCGCAGGGAAAAGAGCATACTCAGAAATGAAAGGTATAGATCCGGTAATAAAAAACAGAGAGCTAAATAAATCGAAATAAACAGAGAAATGAATAGCTAGAACTGCAAATAAAGATTGTATACCTTCAAATCTTAAAGATGACATAGCTAGGGCTACCGAAAACCTTTTCGTGTGAAATGAAAGGGGTTCCTCATTGGAACAGATGCTCCTAACACAATAGAGTAGTCCTCTCGGCCCGAAAGCAGTAAAAAATAATAGATCTAGGAAATGACAATCAAATGCAGTTGTACCGCCTTCAGATTTGGATCACCAACGGATGTGGCCCTCAAATCGATCTGATACCATGTAGGAATTTACATGGTAAATTCCTTAGATAGAACACTAAAGGACATCACTCACAAACAAATCACAGATCAATACACCAGTATTCTTGACGTGGTTAAATCCCTCAAAGACGGAAACAGTCCACGGCCTGAGCCAATGTGGCCACTTCAGGCAATTTATTAATAAAAGAATGAAAATTTACATAAGCTTCTCTCATGAACAGTTACCCTACAAATGACCCTCCATGCTCTTTAAATAGAGATCATGGACCAATTGGGTGTTAGGCCACGGATCAAGTGTTGACAATACCGAGGAGAGAATGGACTGCCGGATCACTACATATTGTGACCGTCAAATTGTAAGTTACAAAAGTACATAGTAAAGAAACACGCTTTACCTAACTCTACACTAGACCAAGTTGTACTTAACTATTTCTTATGTGTCGAAATATCCTAACACATAGTATGACAACCTCATGAATTAAGGGGTATAATTTTTCATTTCTTGTGGAAGCCCATGTCCTTCACGGTGATTTCTATTATATTCCAACTTCCATAGATGTTGTGTCATTCTTCGTGGTTTTAATTCAGTCTATTCTTTCCGACTGAAAATATTCTCTTCAGTATCACAATAACGATATGGTTCTTAGAGAGGAATTGTCTATGCTCATAAAACACCTCCTTTTCTAAACTTGTTGAATGATGACATTTCATCTTAGGACCACATAGTGGACAAGAAAATTTACCCTTTCTTTGAAGGACCACAAGAGATGGATTAATGTCAATTAATATAAGCAAAGAGATTATTTAATAAACATGCATAATGTGATCTAATTGAAATAATTATATACTATTAAAGTGCAATGGAACGTTACATACCAAAAATATGTGTTAGTCTTGGGGCATCATGAATTGTCCATACAAGTATTCCATTGAATTGAAATTTCCCCTCCCATATTGGTTTACATATGTCATGGATAGTGATGTCGACCCATACCTTCATTAACTCATCGATAAGAGGCTTGGTATATACATTCATATATTTAATTCGACACTTCCCTAATTGTTTGAAATTACACATAATTACTACCATGATATGTACATAAAAGTAAATAAATAAATATAACATGTTTTGAAATAAACAATACGAATGTAAATGTCAAAATATTAAAAAAATTAATGTAAACAAATACTTGGAACAATCATTGTCAACATAATGTGCTCTCTCTTTATTGACATCAAGGGAGGAAGGTTATTGTTCATAAGAAAAATTGGTAACATTGAGTAAATAGACTTGAGCTCTCCAAATGGATTAACACTATGAATTCCCAATGAAAGTCTACCATTAAGAGGTTCATCTTTGAAATGCGACCATTTTTCCTTAATTTACTTATAAGTTTATCTCACACATATATAAGGACGGGAAATTAGATGAATGATCAAAATATGGATTATGAATGACTTTGAGGAACCTAAATTATTCAAGAACTACAAGATGGAAACTCACATGAATACATACATAATATTTGTTCTAACTTTTTAATTCTAATACAAAATTTTGTATAAAATAGAGGGATTTCTATGAAAATAGATTCAAATTAGATAATTTGAATTGTTTTTTGTTTTTTTTTTTTTTTTTTTTTTTTTTTTTTTTTTTTTTTTAATAGAATATAAATATAATTTCCTTAGATAACTAGCCAGATTAGTAATTATAAGAGATATGATTGTGCAATTTTTTTTATATATTAATAAAAATACTAGCTTTCTAATATTGTGATTATATCCAATTAATACATGAGAAGACACCTTTGACATAACTGCTATGACCAAATATTCCAAACTTTCTAATATTGTGATTATTGTCCAATTAATACATAAGAAGACACCTTTGACATAACTCCTATGACTAAATATTCCAAATAAAAAATTATAAGTTTTAGTTTTAAGGTAAATGAGAGATTTAACAAGTCCATAAATTAGGATGTAAATCTTCATTTTGATTTTCTTTTTTTTGAAATTCCCTCAAGTTCTTCAATTTAGAAATCAAGTTTTATTTTACTTATTTTTAAAAGATGAGATAAAAACAATTTTTCTAATTATGAGATCATCTCCACTTTATCCAAATTACATGGAATTAGTTTCTAAAAAAATATTAGTGTATGGCTAATAATTTAGAAAAAGAAAAAGCTAAAAGCTAAATTGGATTTACAAGGAATCATTCAATTTTTGACTATCTTCTTATACATAAACCAAAATTGGATTTGCAAGATATCATTCAATTTTTTATTATTTTCTTATACATAAACCATTGTAGAGAAATATTGCAATAATCACGCCGAGAGGTCCTCTACAACCTTGTATATGAGGGAGATGTTGTCACGTTACATTAAAAAATATTAAAAAATATGAGGGAGATGTTGTCACTATTAAAAAATATGAGGGATATGTTCTCACGTAACGTTACATTAAAAAAGAATATTAAAAAATATGGAGATGTTGTCACATAACGTAACGTTACATTAAAAAAAATATGTGTAGGTTAATAAAATATTAAAAAATATGAGGGAGATGTTGTCACTTAACTTAAAGTTATATTAAAAAGTATGAGGGAGATACTTTACATTAAAAAATATTAAAAAATATGAGGGAGATGTTGTAACTTAATGTAACGTTACATTAAAAAATATGAAGGAGATGTTGTCACGTAACATTACAATTAATATATATATATATATAATATATATATATATAATATATGTGTGTGTGTGTGTGTGTGTCTGCTAATATATATTGTATATGCTGAAGATATGTGTAACCTTACTATATATGTGTCGGCCACTCTAGAGCCCAGTATATGAGGGAGATGTTGCCACGTAACGTAAGTTACATTAAAAAAAATATTAAAAAATATGAAGGAGATGTTGTCATGTAACCTAACGTTACATTAAAAAAATATGTGTAGGCTAATATATATTGTAGATGTTGAAGATATGTGTAACGTTACATTAAAAAAAATATTAAAAAATATGAAGAAGATGTTGTCACGTAACCTAACGTTACATTAAAAAAATATATGTGTAGGCTAATATATATTGTATATATTGAAGATATGTGTAACGTTACTTTATATGTGTCAGCTAATATTAACAAACTCAATTTTGAAAACCATATATATACAATTAAAAAAAAGACCGATTAGTTTATTCATTGAATAACAAAGAAAATTAGCTAAAGGAAGTGGAGGATGGATTCAATTGGGTATATCACGCACTGATAACAACATAAATTTCTTGGCATTCCTTGGCATTTAATATTCATTGAATAACAAAGAAAATTAGCTAAAGGAAGTGGAGGATTCAATTGGGTATATCGTGCACTGATAAGTACGTAAATTTCTTGGCATTCCTTGGCATTTAGTAAATTTATGTTTCGTGGCGTTGGTGCGCTTGTGTGATTTTTGTAATAATAATCCGTTGTAGGAAGATAAACTCAATATAATGGAAGGTGCTCAATAAAATTAGTAAAAGTGATGGGAAATATTGAGTAGAATGTAATATTTAGGGTGGGGTCTAACCTGAAATATTAGGTAAAAATTAATAATATTACATCTTGATTAATATTTCTCCTCACCCCTGACCACTATTTATTAGGTGGGGGTGGTTATAAATATTGGGTAACATATAATATTGTAATATTATATTTTATGTAATCAATATATTTATAATTTATGCAATAAATATATTTGTAACACTTAATATATATGTGTTCCGTCTATAAATTTAATGTACAAGTGGATAAAAACTTAATATTTATGATATGACAAGATTTTTAATCGTGAATATTTACCGTTGATATTATTAACTTTTAAGTAGGTTTTTTTACAATACCATGGACCAATACCCACAAGAGAAAGGTAGAGAGGGAGAGGAATTGCTACAATACCATGGGCCAATATCATGGCTTATCAATACCACATGCCCAAAAACAATAACTTATTTCAAAATAAAAATATTTTACAAATATTTTATTTTAATTTAGTTTATAACTTTATTTAATTAAATCTAAGAGCACAAAGGTTATAATACTTCTGAGGTATATCTAAGCCCTCCATCTTCACTGCTAACATATTTTCATAGAAATTAATGGAGTTTTAATATTTAAATGAGAATACTTTTATATATACATATTTGAATTTTTATATATATAATATATTATAAAAAAACTAAGAGAGATGCATCTTACCAAAGATCAATAAGGAGAAAGTGAAATGATTAACATAATAAGAAAATAGTAATGATTTTTTTAATCTTTTTATTATTATATTTTCTTTAACATTTTATCCAAAATATAAATTTAATATATTTAATAAATATGTATAGAGTATTCATACTAACCCTTCCCATTTGAGTTGAAACCTTATTCCTAACAACTATGACTAACATACCTTACATAGTCGATGTTTAATGATACTCTTTACTTTTTATATCATTATTAAGTGATGTTTAAGATTGGGATAAAACACACTTTTCTTTATTGTCCCTCTTAGTTAATACCGTGTTTGTGAAAAATGCAATTTGCAAGTATCATTTTTTTAATAGAAAAAAAAGCACTTTATAATGTAAGAGACGGTTCAATGTATTGACACCTAAATATCAAAAATATCCCTTCCCTGTCCTGTCGTCATCTTTTAATGTTTGGTTACATGAGGAGGAGGAGGACCATTTGGAGAAGAAAGAGAAGTTACTTAGCGTATCAGTATCTTTCACCTTTTTTTAGTCCCTGCCCTCCGGGCCTGGCAGGGACTATAGTAATCGGTTTTGGCCGGTTACTATTAGTTCTACACGCGAATCCATAAAACACTATTTCATTAACCTAAGTTTGAAACTTTATATTTCAAAAATCACTTTTTTTAAACCAATAAGAAATCTCTTCAGTTATTTGGACCAATAAGAATTTTCACCATCTTATTTGGCCTCATATCGAGGCCAGGGTCTTGCCAAACTTAGGATATAGATATGGATTCAATCAATTTTTTGAACATGGTTTGAACATGGGAACTAATGCTAGGATTGCATTAGCATTAATTCGGTAACATTAAATGTTGACGTGAGATATCAGTGAACTTTATAAATTTCACTAGTGTGCATGCATGTTGAGGTGGCCATCGTTGAATTTGGCAGCCCATCGTTGAAGTTGGCAGCTGGCAGCTGGATATGTGTTCGTTGTCGAACATAGGGGCGGTGATCGCTTCTTCATAAGAGCTGGCCTGCGTGGGAGTCTGCCATGCTCCTCCCACGCTCCGTTGATCTGTTGCGCTTTGCGGGCAGTGGCTTCTTGCCCAGTCTGAAGAAGTTGAGCAATCTCCCTTCGCATTTGCTTGCCCAGTCTGAAGAAGTTGAGCAATCTCCCTTCGCATTTGCTTTAGCTGAACCTGCTTCAATGCTTCAATGCTGTTTTGCTGTTGATCAAAGCAACAAGTTTTTAGATGATATCAGGTCAGTCTGGCATATTTTCAAGTTTCTAAATCAAAGATTAATTTGAAATTCAACGATTTCCTGTCGCTAAGCAGTTGCTCAAATTCTTAAAAATTCTTCATACTAGTTATATTTGTGTTAGCCATCAGTGACTAGATTTGTTTCGGCTCTGAGTGATACATTCAGAACACAGTGACTTAGATTAATGAAGATCATGCTGCACATATTTATGAATTTACTTCTGGTATTATGGTCAAGCCTAACTTATATTATTCAATCTATGAAACCAAGCATATTGATACCTAATAAATCTGAACTAAACAAATTTTAATCTTACCACACAAGTCGCTTGTCCAATAGTTAGGTTCTTCACATGTTTTTTCATGCGAAATACCAACGACATTAAAAAGCACTGCAAAATTTCGGACGCACAGGAAAATCTTTAGCCTGTCGAATTCAATGCTGTAATGGGCACCAAAAAAATCAATTTAACGATAAGATATGAAGGCATAACAGTCTACTATCATGCTGCTCCACCATCATGCTGCTCCACCGGATGCTGCTCATTTTTAACCAAATATTGCAATTCAATTTTTTAATTGAAACATAATTTTTAACCAGATTGTTTCTGGACGGACTGAATATGGCAGTGATAATTTTTAACTAGATTGTTTCTGGACGGACTGAATATGGCAGTGATTTAACTTGGACAATCAAGTTCATCATGCTTGCTCTGCAATATTAAAATATTTCAGAAACTTCTTTGTCAAGAAAAAGATGCAAGAATCTACCACATATTGCCATAAACTACTTTGCAAAACCCTGACAGACAATGGGGAAATGCAACCTGTATGCATCATTGAGTGCCATGGCACCTATATCCTCAAGGCTTGAACTATTTATTTGCAAGCTGCTTTAAACTACAATGATGCATAATTACAATGATGCATAATGAAATTTGCAGAGAGTAAAATTAAACAGAGCTAACCGTTTCAAGGCAACAATGCTCAATCAGAACTAAGAATAAAAGCACATCTTGTTAACGTGTTTTCAAGAATAACAAAAGAGGTAACAGAAATGTGGCATTTGGGTAAAATCTGTCTCGGATCTGTCTCGGATATTGGCATCAGCTATTGTTTCCATGTTAAATTTGTCAGGATTTTTACCTCCCGAGTAGATCCTTCGCACAGTAACAACGTCTCCTACAAGCTTTTCCCTGAACGCAGGCAACCCCAATTTGGACTCTTCGCAATTCATGTCAAACCACCCGGAGTCCACCATTCGAACAGCAGAGGAAACCTTTGTGAATGCTGCAGCCTGCAACAAACAAATTATCAGTCCCTGAGATAAATAGAATTGAATCTGAAATAAATAGATGTAAATGAACTAAAATCTTATTCTGTTTGAAGATTTTCAGGTTACCACTGGAAGATTTAACCAGGGATTTGCATCTTCCTCGCCCCTTTTCTCAGCAACAGCCGCAGCAAGATCCTCACTTGTAGTGTCCAGCAGCAGGGAAAGTAGCACGAAGAATAAGAACAGTACTATAACCATCCGAGTGTATTACTCACAGGCCACGCTTTGTCGCAGGCATGACACATGTGTACAGAGAAGGCCGGCGAAGAAGACGATGACTTATCCTGCGCCACGTTTTGCTCATGCGTCATGGTTGAAATACTTGGACTCCATGCATGCCGCTATGATTTACTGGGTGGTCAACCTACAATATAGTCACTTGTTGGAACATTCTCGAGACTCCAGTTGTCATGCTCCGGAGAGTATCTTGTGGTTCATCTGTTTAAGTGTTGCGATGATCATTGTCAATGCTTAGGGTTTATATTGTGAGGCTTAGAGGTTAGTTGGACAGCTAGATGGTGACTAACCGCCATACCCCACCACAACGTCGGCTCATTTGCAACCTGCACTATTCGATGGGACCTTTGTTATATGCGTTGAAACCCGAGGCAATCCTATAAACTATTGAGATAAGCAAAGTGAAATAATTAATATTTCTCCACGCGACCAATCGAGACCAGTCTCACTATTGCGTCTCTTTCGAGCTATTTTCACATCAGGGTGTTTTTTAGACAGTATTGCAAAAAGAAATATTTAAGGGGCTATCCGGTGCTGGTATGACATATTTATAATCCTTGCATAACATTAATATAATTCATAAACAAAATTAATTATTTTTGCCCAACATACAATGCCATAACGCCAGTATTAAAGATATAGAAAATAACATTACAAAAGGGCTCTGAAGTTACAGAGTTTGCATAGGCTAACCATGCAGAAGCCTGACATATTATCACTTTTGCTTTACTAAAATATAAAAGAAGCAAATCGGGCCTTGGGTTTCATTTATATTTGCGGAGCCATTGAAGCAATCAGAATTATCGTCACTATGATTGCTTGCTTGATCTCAGAAACAGATTTGCCGAATTCCAAACACGCTCTTCCAGTCCTTGGGCTTGTATTCGACATTTTTTTCCATTCCATGATCTTAGAAGCTGACACCGGACTGCTTGAGTTAGGCATTTCGTCTACTGTCGAATTCGCCATAGCATAAAGAAAAGCACTGCTTTTTCCCAGCTCAGAGCAGGGACTTGCTGCCCTGCAGCCCACCTTGTATTATCTTTAAATTAAGAATAACTACAGAATCGACCACATCGTAACAAATGGAGCCAACCTCTCCTAATTGAAGTGACAAAAATTAATATTAAAACAAAATATTTATAACAACAAAAACAATTCATTTAGGCGAGTCACCAGTACCACCACTGAAATGAAGCATCGCATGAGCTGTCACAATCTAAATGACTTTTAACACCATTCTCAATAAATCAGTATCATCATCGGAGCTGGAGGCAGCGACCGGACCGGAAAGAACCACATATGAGATATCACATCAACTTCTCCGTACTTCGCGTAGACACGTAAAATTCACCCCAACTTTCAAGATTCTTAATACTTTTAGCATAATCTGTGACATTTTTATTAAAGTTCTACCGTGTCATTTAGGGTTGGGTATTTGATTTCTGTGAAGTTAATAATATTAAATTAATAAGAAAGAAAACAACAATCAACAAGTTGTAAAATATAATATTTTAAATTCTTTTAATTAATTTATTCAATGATTTGGAAGGTATCCTACAATAAAATTGTAATTTTTTAAAATAATGTTTCATAAAAGTTTTAATCTATTTTTTTAATTAATGTGATTGGATTTTGAGATCAATTCAACTATATTAAAAGTGATATAATTTAAAGAATTTTCGGTAAAGTCATATCATTCATTATTTGTCGACGTGTTTTGAATTAACTAGTGTGGTTCATCGTCAGGTCAAGTTGTCTTGACGATGAACCACACTAGTTGATTCGAAACGCGTCGACAAATGATGAATGATGTGACTTTGCCGAAAATTCTCTAAAATAGATCACAAAAATCTAAATTCATTGATATAATTTAAATTAAATCTTTTTAAAATGATTAATCAATTAAAATAAATTTTATATTTTATTATTAGAATAACCACGATATAATATAAACCACGATGTGTTTAATGGTAAAGAGTATATATATCTATTTTTTAAATATTATAAGTTTAAATTTAATTGAGATAGAGTATATATATTTTTATGAAATTAAATTGAAATAATAACTAAAACCTCACTTTTACATAAAGAAAAATTCAAACTTAAGAAATGAATATTCACTAATATAAAAATAAAATCTAACTCTGCATTAAGAAAAAGAAAATCTAGTCAGCATTACCAATTTTTTTAATGTAAACACATGAAACAACAATATAGTAACTGGTGATACCTGCAAAACAGCTGAAAATTGGAATCGGGCCCTCTTTATCTTGTTCCTGCGCCTGATATTCCTGATTTTTGGCCAAAGCTTTTCTGTAGAGATTTTGGACGAATACAGTACAAGGCGACACAAAGCATGTGCTTGAGATGAGTCGAAAATGCAGGGCGAATTAAAAATAGTGTTGGACAGTCGAAAATGCAGGGCGAATTGAAAATACTGTTGGACAGCTTTATTACTGCTTCTTCCGCTATTATAGCCGCCCCCACCGTTCATACTGTTGGCATATTCATCGTCCTCCTCATTTTGGCCCTTCTGTCTTCACCATACTTTCTTTCACTTTTTTACTTTAAAACAGGTATGCAATAACTGCCTTTGTTTAACGTCGAACAAACTGGTTTCCTTAAGAAGTGACGTGTTGATTTTATGGAATTTCAAGGTAATTACTAGTCTTCCCCCTCTGGAATGTACAGATGCCGCATATTTACTGCGTATTGAAACAACTTCTTTGCTTAAAAGATATATTTATAGATAAGATGCATTACCCAGCTGTCAGTAGAAACAGTAGTTAATTGGTGTGCTGGATATTTGCATACAAGTACTCCTTATCAATGACCGCGGACAGCCACTTTGCAGGCCAAGAATCAAATCGTCCGAGCTTCCCTTTCCAAATACCTGAAGAGATTAATAATAAGCAAATCTAAAGGATTTATCAAATATAAAGCAAAAGAACGTAAAGGTTTCAGAGTAATCTAAATTTATGCTAGCTTTTTTAGTTTCTTTAATAAGTCTTTTCGGTAATTACCCAATTGTTTCTTTCATTTCCTTTTTGTTTGTTACTTATAAATTATAACAATAGAATCAAATATCTGAGTAATGGAAAGTAAATTGTAATGATGAAAGAGTAGTTCTTAACTTGTAATAAAACCATATTTTTATAATTATAATTACTGGTTAAAAAAAATAATTTGTAATATGTAATATAAGTTCAAAATTTGAAGTTTTACTATACTAAATAATATAACAGTCAAATTGAAAAATTAAATTACAATTTATATTTATTTTAATTATATATTTAGTTAGTTTCCAGAGAGATAGAATTTCTAGAGGTCTAAATTTTTTTCAAATGTAAAATTTGCTCATGTGTGTAATTTTATTTTTCTTTTTATTGTTTAAATTGCATGTTTGAATGCATAAATAGTTTCAATGCCTGGAAAATCTTCTTGAACACTTTATGTATTCTCCTAGAGTTCAAACAAAATTGACTGAAAAATATACAGGGAAAAATGGTCAAAATCTATAATACTTACACTACTTGAAATGTTTTAACCATAAGAATTTATTTTTTTCAATTGTTTTATATATCATATACATAGTTAACATTGAATAAAGAGAAACTTTCTTAAATCAGATTGGAAATTTTGTTCATAAGGATTTGAAAAGTAGAAAAAGCAGTGGTCAACTAAAAAGACACCACTAAGAACTCATAGTGCCCTTCTTGGTCTCTAAACTTTAGAGCATAATAATGCATACATATTATTAATATATATGAAACTGAAAGAATGTCATGAAGACATGGTGATTAGAGATTACATTGGGAACCCTTAACCTAAAAAACCAACAAACTTTAAAGCCACACCTCTAACTCTCATTGTGTTAAATTCACCATTTACAATACAATATATATAATTTTAGTCAACCCTTAATCTAGAAAACCAACAAACCTTAAAGCCACACCTCTAACTCTCATTGTGTTAAAATCACCATTTACAATACAATATATAAGACCAAAACCCTAATCCATTAACCCTGATTAGATTGCAATCCCAATTCTTAACCAAGATTAGATTACAATGGATTGAAAATTACAAGCTATAAAACACCCAAAGTCTGTTAAAAATGCGCCAAAAATAACCCCAAAAAGAATTAGGGGGGATTTTCCCCTAAACCCCCAAGTAAAGGGGCCCTACTTGTCCAAACTATAATACCTCAATCCTTCTCCCCACCCCAACTCAACCCAACCAAACCGTACAACCACCCTCTAAACTACCACAACATATAATGCTGGGAGCTCACCATGGAAAGTATAAGACACATCCTCCAAGGATTATTCTTTCTTCTCAACATCACTAATAAGGTTAAAACATCTCTTGCTTAGTTTAAAATTACCTATATGTAGCAAATCTTAACCATTTTCTCTATGTCACTCTCTTGTTGATTTGGGTATGTGTAAGGTATTTTAGAAGGAGGTGTAGTTCCTAATATGAGGAAAATTCAATGTTAATGATCTCTAGATAGAGGCATCCCTTTGGGAATTTCTTAAAATATTATGTGTTTCTTTTCTATGGTACATTTTAATTCTAATGAAATTATTTTCATCTCCTTGCTTCACTTCCATAAAATAAATTCTAGCAATAACTTCACGACAACCCATTTTAAGGATCATGTTCATTCTATGAACTGATCATTTGAAATGATGGATATTTTAACCCCTTTAATTCATATTCAATTTTCTCAATTTTGAATCACATTAGTCAACCATTATGGTTTGTAGAAATTGTTCTCAAGGTTCTCATTCATTGAATCCCTAGAACCACATCTACTCCTCCAATAGGCATGACTTGTACATTGGGTTTGATAAGTTACACTTTCATATTCTAACTTTGATGTTATGGCATTTTCCTTCACACTCAATACTGCTACCATTAGAAACCAATACTTGGAAATTTATGCTAGTTACAATACAAACAATTGAGACACTCTACTAATAATTTATTATTGAAGTTATGGATATTACCTAAATCAATATGTACTATCACCTTTTTATTCTTGATATATCCTATGATCTTGAGAGTTTGAGGTGCTATTATAGTTACCATTGCATGAACTAATATTTCACACTTGGAATATTGATTTATGTTATGTAAAAAGTCACATCCCTTTTTCCTTTTTTTTTGGATCACAATTTCCTCTTTACTCATTTGTCATGATATCTCAATTTCCTCATCCTCATCATTTTCTAATGTGAACAATTTTGTTTGTTAACATTTCCCGTGGAACATTTACTATTACAAACAAAGCATAGCCCTTTTTCTCATATTTCATCAACTTCATTCCATGATATTCAACTAATCCATGAGTAGTTTCTCTATCATAAACAAAATATATCCTTACTTCCTCTCATGGTAGAATTATGGGTATACAATTATTTTATTGAATATGATGAGTATATTTCATTATAGATTCACCATTTTTTACGTGAATCTCAAGCTTATTGTCTTCTTTTACTTTTCTCACATAAACTTCCTTAAATATTCTCCACTTATGTTATCTATACTTGTGGCAAACACCTAAAATTCTAATTTATAATCCTCAATTATAATCCTCAATGGATACTAAGTTCTTAATTGTTTTCAAATGAATAAAATAGTTTTATTCCCAAAATTTTATCATATTATTCTTACAAGTTCCTTATAAATAAACTAAAGGATAATCTTAATAATGAGGTTTCCTTTTAACAATCCATTGATATCATTAATATATACTTCTCCAAACGTAGAGTTTTTAAGGAAATATTTTTCTTACAATCCATGATTAAGTTATTGCTCTATTTGGTTCACCAATGTATATATATAAAATCCACCCAACTTTATTAACTTAATTTGGGATAGTGAATACCCTTAGGAATCCATCTATGATTAGATCCAATATCACAATTGAATTCTTCTGAAACATGAATATTGGTGCAAGGTTGTCCACTTCAAATTTTTTTTTTTTCCATATCTCTTGATTAACATGATTACTTTTAGGGAGCCTCACATCCATGGAATTTCTAAGCATGGCTTCAATGGATTTATTTAATTGTTCCAACTTCTATTCTATCTTCTCTTTCACCTTCATATCGGTGCTATATTTCCATTATTCCATCTTATGTTCCAATTAATTTCTATTGATTTTTGTTAAGGGATTGGATACCCAATTCTAAATAATAAGAATTAAACTCTTCCATGTTTGGTGTAGAATAATCCTCTAAATTAATAGCATGAAAACCTTTAGATGAACTTTAAAAATTGTTTTAATTTTATTCTTCCCTCTTCCATGTTTGATGTAGAATAATCCTCTAAATTAATGGCATGAAAACCTTTAGATGAACTTTAAAAATTATTTTAATTTTATTCTTCCCACTAATTTTCTAATTATTTTATTTGATTTTATAATTATCTACCAAAAAAGACTCAAATGAAAGAGTTTGAAGAAATTTATACGAAGGGTTACATGTCGAAATAGTCTAAGGAACTATTTATATATTTTATATTTTTAAAGAACCACTTCCACTAAGAACATATTTTGCTCATTTGATAACATCTAGGAAAGTAATTAACAACAAAAGACATACATACTATTTTCAATACATTTAAAAATAATTCCACAAAATATCTATTCTTTAACTTAATAAAGAAAATAATTGTTCACTCAGTATATCTGGCAATTTATTCAACACTAAAGATAACTTAACCATAGTGAGAATTAGATAACTTAACCATAATGAAATTCTCACTAGAATCATGTGACATTGAAATCGACAGAAAAACTTTTGCAATAATGATTTAATGCGTATTAATTTATCAAAACAAAACAAGTTTATACTCTAGGAGGAATTTTTGAAGTAAGCATAAAATTCATTCTCTATTACAATCCTTGAGAAGTCACTGCACGTACTGAAGACTCTTTCTAAGAGGTTGACTCTATTATTAAAAGAGAATTTTCGACAAATAATATCAAGTTAAAATAACATAACAAATTTAATTTCCATTAATTATTTTAATAATTAGTAGGTACTTGGATGTTATATTGGAATAATCTTTTATAAATAATTAAATTATTAATTCACATTTTTTTATGTTTATGATTGAACCTTTAAGAATTTTCTTTTTCTATTCCTCTCTACGTTATTTAATTGCATGCTTAGATCAAAATTTGAATTTTAGTCTTTATATTTTGAAATGTGTCGACCCAATATTTATGAATGTGATTTTTTTTAAAGGATTTTTTTGAAACAATATGAATCTGTTGTAGCTGCTACAACCACCCTCCACAAGTTTTTCCATGTTTTGATTTTGGAGCTTCCTTTGTATCCACAAGATATTTTCTTTTATTATCATCAAGTATTCATGCTATGATACAAGACTTATCTTTTCTTGCTTCACTTGTGATAGATCGATTCTAGTTTGATATCTTTCAGACACAAGTAACCTTATGACTTAACCTTGCAACATTGTTGGGCTTGCCTCCAGAAACTGCACAATTGTTCTTGGCATTGAAACTGTGAAATTCTAGATGGAAGCCCAACCTTGATGATGGAAATTGTGCAAAGCATCTCATCATATCAAAAACTACGCAATGCACTGAGTCAAGAAGTTGCCCAGTCCTCAGGAATTGCACAATCCTTCTTAGCAGTGTGCATGCTTAGTTCTTGAGAAAGAAAAAAGAAAAGAAAAAAAAGTATCCCTAGATTCCCGAAGGTGGCACACTTACTATTTTGAGAACTTTCCGCCAAGTCTCACTTTTTCCTTGATTTTAGGCATGCATGTCATAAACCCTAATTGGTCTAGATCTATATAATGCACGCCCATGGAGCTCATTTTTACATTCAATCGTGTAGTTATATCATTCCCAAGGATGTGAAGGAGCCTTCAGTGGATTTTACGACACTTTTCTGAGTGAATTTTTCTTTTGTCGTCTTTTGTCGCTTTTTTTATCACTTTTGTCATTTGGCTTATGCGAGTGCTTTTTTTGCTTGCTTCTTTTCATGGTTGTTGGTGTTTTAAAGTATATTATTTTGTACAAGTTTTGGTTCAGTCCTTCGTTTGCATTTTACAAGTGTCACATTAGTTTTCTTGTTTTTTCGCGTTAGTGGTTGTCGTTTCGGTGACTCTCCATGCATGTTTGTTTTCCTTTTACATGTTGATATTATGCACTTGAGTTTCAGTGATCCACGTATCCTTAATCATATTTTTACCTTAAACTTGCACCATCACTCAGAACTTCCATTTTCCCACGCCCTTACCAGATAGATCTGCTCATCCCTTGGTTAGTGTTTTCCTTGTCAAGCTGGGCATTACACAAGTCCAAGGCTCAAGCTGTTAGCTTGGCCTCTTAGACTACATAATGTGCAGTACTTGGTTGGCCCAACTGCGCATTACACATTTCCAGGGCTCAAGCCCATCCCTTGGCCACAAAGACTACGTAATGCACAGTCTCCAGCTCATTCTGCATAGGATGAACCGTGCATTGCATAGTCTCTAGCTGCAAACTACACCATTAGTTGCTGATACTGCATAATGTGTAATTCAAGCAGCCAGTCTCACTCCTTCACCCCAAGAACTACGTAATTTTCCCTGTCATTCCACTGGTTTCTATTGTGATATTACTTTGAGAGTCAATTTGGTGAAGCTAATTTGTCTTTGTCATGAGTACATTTTCCTCCTACAGGTATTTTAGTCATTGAGCACTTCCCTTCATCAGTCACTAACATCATGGTAAAAAAGAGATCTAATTCAAAGGATACCACAAAAAGCAACATCGTGGAGGTGGTTGAGAGTACACCAATGAACTTGCTAGTTTATGAAAATAATCATTTTTTCATAGAAAATGAATCATATATCACATGGAAAAAAGTGAACGAATCATTCTCAATAAGAAGCTTCAAAGAAGACCTTGAAGATCGATAGGTGTATTTCAATGTCCAAAAGCTAGGGTTACATAAGGTTGCATGCAGGTTTCTGACTTTCCCATGTGCAGACATTATCAGCTAGATAGTTTCTCATATAGATCCAAAGTATATGACTCTAAACAATGCTAGTAGACAAAGGCTTGTTTCTTTTCTAGCACCAAATTATCACCTCATGTATCATTTTCCAAAGCCAAAATTGCTCATGGATTCTTACTTTTATGCTTCCACTAGCTACTTGATCACTAAGGATACTGTTAAAAGTTATGTGAAAGAGCCAACGAAGTTTCGTTAGACACCGACCAACACCTACAAAAAAAAATATCTTTGGAGGGCCTATTAGCTCTTGATAGTTCTATGTTGCAAAATATATGGTCAATAGATCACTGATACCTTCCTTGAAGGGTGGGCATTCTTACTGAACTAGATTGTGAACGAAGAAAAACCATTCAACTAGTCAGATTTGTTGGCTCAGTAGTTCGAATCCATGTATCTAATGCCCTTAGTCACCCCCAAGGGAAAGCAAGATAGATTGTACATGTTTTCCTATCTACTAGATTCAATTTTCACACACAATGCATTCCCTGGCATGAATTGGACTTGGACACCACGAGATCCTACCGTGCACATTCATTGTAATCTTCTTTCAGAGTGCGGACATAGAGGAGTAATGTAAAAAGGAATGATCACTTCCTCATTCTATTGTACAAGTTGATCCTTGAGGAAGATACACCTTGCATGTCACATGGGGCAATGGAAGTAGTGTTAGAGGTAAGATATTGGTTTGCCTCACTAGATGGCACTTTCCTTAGAGTATTCAATGGACAAAAGTCTCCTCATATTTTACCGAGGTATGCCACTGATAAATTAGTCAAGCAAGAATTTGTATATCATCTCTCCATAGGGTTGTCATTAATTCTGCATATGAAGAAGAAAGCACCTTGAACCTCTCTTCTTATCAAGATTGGATTGTACGAAATAAAGAATCTCAAATTCACATACACTGAAGGAAAGGCGATAGAGAAATTTGCATTCGGTACTTTGGGCTTCAATTCGTACGATCCCTAGAATGTTTGTGGAGACCACTATGTGAGGATTCATTTCCAGTGGCTAAGTGGGACATTCTATAGGTCGGAAGAGAAACCATGGAAGAATTGTTATAATGCCTCCAAGTCCTGCGAACCAATCAACTTCATTGGAACATCGCATGTTTCTTCACAGAAAAAAGTCACTCCAGAGGTAGTACTAGTGAAAGGGAACAACCTAGTGTGCGAGAAGGGAAAGAGGAAAGTTGTGCACAGTCCAAGGGAAGAGCGAAGCTCCAAGATGAAATCGGATCCAATCATACTTAAAGCGGCCATAATAGCAGAGAAGAAGAGGAAACATAGGATGTAGGAACCATAACAGAAGCAAAGGGAAGAATGAGAGAAGAAGAGATTGGAGGAAGAAAGGAAGAAATAGGAAGAAGAAGAAAGGTGAATAGTAGAAGAAGAATAAGTCGCACGAAGACAAGCTGAAGAACAAGAACATAATTGACAGCTAGAGGAGGAGAGAAAGAAGTTGCAAGACAAGGAGATCACTCAAGATATTGAGGAGTTGATTGAGATCCAAGACATGGAGGAGGAACCAAAGTCACATAATCAAGGTGTCACCTTGATTCCAAATACACAATAGGTCACCATTCAGCCTCCCCACCCTCCATTAGAGAAATCCTAGAGCAAGGAAGAGTAAATTGTTCCTCTTGATGATGGTCTGGTTATGGACACATATAATCTAACTTATGATGGACTTCAGAAAAATATTGTACAAGCAAGGAAGAAAATATTTCCTGATGACCTTGCATCTCTTGCATTCATCAAAGAAAGGGTGATCGTGACAAAGACCAAAATAAATCCAGGTGCCATTTCCACAACCAACTTAGTATTTGTAGATGCTACAAAGTCAAACATGGACTATGTGATGGATGAGAACAAACATTTGGCAATGAAAAAATGAGATTCTAAGCAAGAGGTTGAAAAGATTCAATAAGAGTTACAAAACAAAATTCCTGCATAGGTCTATCTAGAATAATTGAAGGAAGCAATACTCAACAAAGTATCGACACTGGGAGAGACTATGTGGAATCTTTATGAGGAGGTTGTTACTGTGCATAAGGCAGTTTTCCACATGCATGGGTTGCAACAGAAGTGTAAAGATCATGTAAAAACTCTTAAGGTTGTACAATCAACTATTGTTGTCGTGCATGAATGGTCAATGCAATACAAAGGGGCACTGCTTGAGCTAGGAAAGAAGACAAGGCAAGAGGAAAAGTTGGAAAAATAAAAGGTTCAAATGCACAAAAAGAATTAGAAATAACTCACCTCATCCATTTCCAACACTGAGGCCTCATGTGTATGATTGTACAACAACTTGGAATTCTTGGTGAAATCGCACGAGATCCCATCAATTATCTCACTCAATGAGGCCAAGCATAGAAATCAGGTCAAGCAAGAGATTGAAGAATACTTGGAACATTTGAGACAGATTTCCATCAAGGAAGATATTGAAGTAAATAGAAAGAATATCAGAAGTACATTAGTGGCCTTGTCCAAATCAATACAATGTTTCTCCTACTTAAGAAGGAAACACAAACTAGTTCCAAATCGATGTATGCAGATGCCATGGAGGCTAGACTTCACTTCCAACATGACATCATCACACAGTTTAGGAATGCCATCGCGTACTGCAAAGCTTGGCACCGTTACGTGACTAAGAAACATCAAGTGGAAGTTTTTGAGTTGGAGTTTCCCCAAAATTAAGCTTAAATGTTTTGCGTTATTAGGTTGTCTAGTTGGCTCTACCCAATTTTGTCCTATATGGGTATGAGTGTATTATAATTATCTTTTGTAATTAATTTGTAAGTGGAATTCCAAGTGTCATTTCTAGAATGTGAAGAGTCATGATGTAATGAAGTTAAAGAGTTATTTTGTAAAGAAGTTGAAGTGTCATGACGAGAGTCCAAGAGTCACAAGGGGAAGTGAATAGTCACTCCTTTTATTATAAATATACCCTCATAACTCATGTAAATGGATTTTGGGGAGCCAAGATATTGGCTACGCTTAGTCTTAGAATCAGGAGCTTGGGATTTTGTGAGATATTTGGCTTCTCCATAACATAGAGGGAGTATCTTTCTTTGGTGGAGCAGGTGTAGAATTCAGGTTCCACTATTGGGGATAGTGGTCCGTCAATGGTATATGTATGATTGAAACTTTCACTTAATAAAATATCAGAGCCGACACATTTCATGCATATGTTGTGAATATAGTAGGACTATTCTTATTATGTTTGCAATGTATTTTATTTCACTTATACTTATGCTTATGAAAAATTTCGTTTGCATTAGTACGAATCTTGTTGAATGTGTGTTGTTGTATTTTTCCATCACGGTTAACTTGTGAATTATTTTGCAGGTTAACTTGTGATGTCTTTATGCTCGTGTGTTCCTTCCAAGTTGCATATTATTATAGGCTTATAAGGGACTCACTCAATCTCCCTTCATGTGTATTGTAACGGCTACAACCACCCTCCAAAATTTATCCTTAGTTTTGTTTTGGAGCTTCCCTACCAACCATACTTAATAGCTTGTCTTGCATTATCAAGTACATAGGATTCAAATAAGTTTCAGTGGCTCAACAGCCTGTGCATGCTAACTTGTTTATCTCCGACCTGTAGGCTGTCATTCCAGAATCAGTCAATTTTCTGGCAGAGATGTTCCCTTCCAAAACTGTGCAATTCTGGAGGGTAACCATCCTTCCCTCCAGAAATTGCACAATCCTGCTGGGTTTCCTGCTAGACTTCAGAATTAAGCAATCTAGCCAGGCAACCCTCCTTCAGGAAATTGCGCAATCCAGCCCAACACTGGGCTTCAGCTTAGAAATTTCATAATTCTAGGAGGCAGTGACCTTCTGACCCTCGAAATTGCACAATGTTTGAGGGACAGCCAACCCAAAAACTGCACAAATCGCTTTCCTAGGTTTTTAGACTACTTCATGTGCCTTTAGGTCGACTGGTCCCCTCCGGAACTGAGCTATCATGATTTGCATGCATGGGTTTCTTTTCTTGAGATAACGAAAGGAAACATGCAAAAGGCATCCCTAGATTTTAGGGATCTATTTTAGCAGCTGGAGGTTACATGTAAAGATCATTTATAAACCTCCCTCCAAGTGTCTCTTTTTCCTACATTTGTGGCATGCGCATCATAACCTCGATATTATCAAACTCATTTACCGGGCATTGTAGAGCTCATACTTCACACTGGTCCTGCAGCTCTGACATCCCACATCGCATCTAGGAGTCTTCATCACATTCAACTCAATTGTTTCAAGGTAAGTCAACTTTTCATGTCTTTTGTTGTGTTTCTGTCACTTTTTATATTTCACTTTGTATGAGTTTTGTCAGCTTGTTTTCAATGAACATTTGTTGTTGTTTTGATGCATGGTAGCTTGTAGAAGCATTGTTTCAGTTTTTCTTTGCATCTCAATCTTGTCACATGCATGCCCTTGTTTTTGCACTGGTGGTCACCGTTGCCGCGACTCGCTTCACAGAGATGCTTGCTTTCCCACTTTCTCTAATACTGAACTCACAGTTTGCATGCATTATCACTCACTCTTGCTTACCCTTAGTCTCGCCATACATCCAAGCCTTTTCATGTTTTCAGTCCCCTATCAGCGGGTCTAGGCTACCTTGACTTGGACCTTCGCTTTCCCAGACAACAATGTGCATTTCTGGAAGTGAAGGCTCAACCTTCCCTCCAAAAACTGTGCGAACCTGGCCAACACTAACCTTTTGGCTTTATCTATGCAATTTTGAGAGGTAGTGCACTGCTGACCTAGAAAAGTGCGTAATGCATTCCCTAGGCTTGCATGTCACTGCTGACTGAAATTGTGGATTGCGTAGTTTCAGTCCTTAGCAGGAAAGACTGGACTATGCATTGCACAGTTCCAGTAGTCAGTCAACCTCCTGACAACCCAGGTTGTTCCTTATGCAGTTTTGGCAGTGAGTCTCCTAGCCTCTCGGTGAAAATTGCACAATCTTCACAATTAGTCACATAAGTATGTTGCATGACAACCCTCCAATTTTTTTTGGTTTCCAACTAATATATTTCTCAGCATCAATTTTTTTATGTATCCAAGTATCACAGGTGTTCGTCTGCCTCTTAGCTGTACAGGTACAATGGCCTCCATGAGAGCAGAGTCAAAGGACACCACTGAGAGCGCAACTGGAGATACAGTTGAGAAAGTGTCTATGAGTGTGCATATCTATGAAGACACCAAGCCATTCATAAACAAGGATATAAAGATGAATGGTAGCAACATCGCTATGAGAAACACCATCAACAACAACATCGTCAGAGTTGGGAATTTTTGCCAGGGAGATCCCCTAACATGTTGGCGGGTCTAGCATCGTAAAAATTTTGGTGCTAGAAGGAAGGCTAGATGACAAGCTGAGTCCTCACATATTTTTTGAATCTCTACATATTTATCATGACTAACTACAAAATTTCTCTTCCAGAGTGTGTGTCTTACGAAAATGACTTTGAAGTCTTGTAAGAGCTCTGGGATAACTTGTCACATAAAACATATGATGGTGGAGGCTACATAGACTTGGTTAGGCACACGGTCAGTGTTGTAGGGTCATGCGAAAGACATGAAATATTTGAAGATTACATGACTTATGTGATGTTCATCTACATGCTTCGAGGGCACCCAATGCATTGGTGTGCCACGCTACCCGAAAAATCTATTCATTCTCTTTCTCATCTCGTCACAGAGATAGACCATGCTTTCAATCATTTTGACCATAAAGCACTCAACGAAGAAATTCTGAAATTATGAAAAGCATTCGATGAATCTGTTGAACAATTTTAAATGTACTTTTGGTAATCTTGCATACCAATTTCCTAAAGATGAAATTGATTGATAATTTCTCGATGGAATATTTGAGTATCTTCTTCACATATCCTTTAACCCGCAACTCTTGAAATAATTTGAATCCCACTTAGCATGCTCCAGTGATGGAGCTGCGCAATCACAGGAAAACACATTTGTTGTCATAAGTGACCATCCTCCTTCACCACATCAAACAGCTCCATCAGCGTAGAGTGATGTGGGAGAACATGCACACACATATCTGTTGAACTGTCACATCCTCCCACCCCACCTGCTCTTGACATCTGCATAGATTTGGTATGCAATCCCGTTGGTTGTCCCATGGATTCGTCCCCTTAACCTCTGTCCCCGCGTTCTGTTGATCCTTCGAATTATACTATCTTATTTTATTCCATTCCAAACTCCACACCTGTTTTCATCGAGGATCACGTTGTTGATTAAGTTGGTGTTGTGTAGCCAGGCTATGCTTTCATTCATGATGAGTGTGTGTGGGAATCTAAATAAGAACCTGTAGTGAAGGATGACTCCCTTCCATCCGCCCATCATCTGCTTTATCTTGACATCCCTTGTGATTCTACCACTGTTTTTTTCCCCTAGGAAAAATCATAATTTATTAATAATAACAAAATCACATTTTGTAGATACAGAGGCGCATACGCAAATAGCAAATCAAAAGATTGCTGTCAAGAAAAAACCATAAAGACAGAACGGGTGAAATAATGTACAAATGGGGATGAAATTATGTTTTTCTCCCCTTTTTCTTCTCAACCTTTCACCACTCCCAAAGAGTCTGTGAGGACGAAAAAATTATGAGAGAAGAGTCCTCCACAGGGTGAGGATTGTCCTTATCTGAATCAGAGTGATTTGGAGAATGTTGTCTTTTGGCTTCGTTGATGTCCTCTGTATCTGGTATATTCTCTGGCAAAGAGTCCATCAATTCCTGTGCTGCTAATTTCTCAGTTCCTGGTGACTTGTGGGTCTGGTTATTTGCTATGGGGGTGGTTTCCATGGCTTCTTCCTCAATAGGAACATCATCAAGATCTAGTGGAGGGATATTTGCCTCCTCATTCTCTTCTATATCCAATTTTTCCACTGTGCGTTGCTAGCCTCTTGGTTTTTGTGCTTGTTTATTGTTTCTTTTGGTTTCTTTTTTGGCTTGAGGGTAGTTACTTAGGTGTCTTTTTTGTTGACAGCCATGACACCTGAAAGTTGTGCTCTCATAATCAAGTGGTTGTTTCCACTGTGAGTTATTATGGATCATAATTATGCTATCAAGTAGCCCTTGACTAAGGTCTACCTCAACACAAATTCTAGCAAAAGTATGTATGCCTCTTGATATTCTGTCCACATCTTGCTTGATGTATTTTCCTATCGCATTCCCCATTGCTTCGAAAACTTTGGGTAGCTAGAAGTGTAGCAGGATATTGTGAAGTCTAACCCAAACCAGCATTTTAGATACCACCATAGTGGTGGGGTCAAAAAATAGGAACCAAGGGGTCATGAAGAAGCCTGCATTGCCCCAGAACCATGGCCCCTCATGGAGGACATATTCTTTTTCCTTGACTGTGCCAAAATAGATGATAAAAAAGCCTTTGGAGCATAAATAGATATCACAATTTGTTGTCCAGGTGGAGTAGATCCATTGTTGCAATGCATCTGTCTTGGGCAAAAGCCATTAAATCTGCAAATGGCAGCCCTTAAAGAGAAGTTAGTATAAAAATTGCTTACCTCTAGCAGAGCGATTGTCAGTACTGGAGTCTGCGATCTTTGCTTCACAATATAGGGTCTAGGTAGTTCTTGTATTGTTGTTGGCTTATTAGTGGCTTCTCCCTTCTCTTTGACGACATCCTTGAAAGAAGTTGTGCCTTTTGAGCTAGATCCAAAGCTTCCCCTTCTCAGCCTTGTGTTTAGGATGATGGTTGAGTCTAGTTCAATTTTGCTACAGTTGATTTTCACTGTGAAAAATTATTTCTGGATGTTTCTACTTCTGATTGTTCACAAGACACATCAGATGTCAGTCTGTCATTACATTGTGGAGAGGACACATCTTCCGCTGAAAATCCATCCAATATTTCATCTATCATTTCTAAAAACACAGAGGGTGAACATCCTTGCTTCTCATCTACCCCTCTGCACGATTCATCAAATCATGAGGATGTCGACAAACATCCTGAATTTTATGATCGTGGCTGTCGTGATCTCTGCATACCTTCATTCGATCATGATGTTGATTCACTCATTGTTTATATGTCTAAGCCACTGGTCCTCGATGATCTACATATCGATGAAATCGAAATCTCACAGGATATTGAGGCACTTCAGGCTGAGCTTATGGTTATGTCAGGCCCTCGCTGTCTTGAGGTTGGTTTCACTTATGTTTAGGAAAATGTTGAAACAGGCAAGGCTCCTCATCACTCTCTACTTTGCATTGAAGATCAACCAAACACCTAGATTTCGCTTCCTCCACTCGAATTACATGATCCCATCACTCTTGCATTGGAGGAATCTTACACAGAAAGAACACTTGTGCGACATAATTGGTCTACCTTTCTGATGTTTTATTTCATGTCACAATCAAGAGAATGTGTATGCTTCACATCTGCATGTGGTGTATCACAACACCATGGCAAGTCCACAGAGTGCATGTCATGCACTTTCACTCATTTCTTTTCTGTGGACGCACTTAACCCCGAAGTGTGTTTGTCTTCAACGTTATATCTTTCATGTTTGTTGGTTTGCGTTACTATGCTATTCGCGGACCACGCCTTCACCAATATGGGTAGACCAATGCATCGATGGATGCATTTGCACTTCATGTGAGCAGATCCATGCACCATTAACTTAGGAGTACGAGTAGTGTTTTCTTGTTGTCTTGTTTTCTTGAATGATGCTTTCTTCTTAATTTATGTGTTTATTTGCTTTCTTTATTTCTTTTCTTACTTGCTCTGCTTGCGCAGTTACTTTTGTTTTTTCTTTTTTTTCTTGTTTTTTTTCTTATTTACGTTTGTAAATTAGTTTCACATGAAATTGTGTGCGACTCTTGAAACAAGCAAGGTAAAGCATAAGAGGACTTGTGCAACTATCAATACTTGGTTATTTTTCATCCTATCTCTGTATGATGAAATTTTCATCTTTAGTCCATTAAACACCGATGGAAAATACGATCTATTCGAAGTAAATCTTGATGAAAACACATTGCTTGCACGCTAACTAGTATCACCTACTCTAGTTGATTTTTTTGGGTTAACCCTTGTCATCTCAGTCAGGTAGAGTAAGGTGAGGGGGGAAACCTTAACAAGCACATCAGAGGTATTCACAAAATACTTATATGAAGGAACAACCTTTCTGCTCTCAATAAGTTAGGATCCCTCTTCTGCCTCTGAAATGAGTGTGTGCTATGCACAACTATGAAAATGAAAATATGAAAAATTTTGAAAAAAATGAAAAATGAATAAGGCGAAAGAAGAGAAAGGCTTCCTGCATAGAAATTTGATGCAAGTAACTCCACCAGGGTACTGACGAGGCTCGCTAGAAGTGGAGTGATGCTTGTGTTCCTGTGTGACTTTGTCGGGGTATTGTCTAGGCCTGCCCGCAGTGGAGAAACACTAGAGATTAAACTTAAAACTCTGACTATCATATTGCTTGTGCACCAATATACCCCTCATCACAATCATAACAACTGTGTTGACTTGGCTTGGTATGTGTGCTGACTGAACAAGAACATGGCAGATGCTACATATTTCAATCAAGCTAGTGCGGAAATCAAGATGATCAAAGAAATAAACAATACTTCTGAAGGAGTTAGACTTGTTTTTCATGAAATAAGGTCGATTGAGAGAGCTAGAGTTCTACCAGTGTGTCACCAAGTGTTGTAGCAGCTACAAACACCCTCCATAATTTTTCCTTAGCTTCATTTTGGAGCCTCCATACCAACCATCCTTAGCAACATGTCTTGCACTGTCAAATACATAGGCTTCAGCTAAGTTTTAGTGGCTCAACAGCCTATGCATGTTAACTTATTTGTCTCCCACCCGTAGGTTGTCATTCCAGACTTAGTCAATTTTCTTGCTAAGATTTTCCCTCTAAAAATTGCACAATTCTAGAGGGGAACCAACCTTCCCTCTAGAAATTGCATAATTCTGGAGTCCAACAGCTGGCTCAATAGCCTGTGCATGTCAACGTTTTTGTCTCCCACTCGTAGGTTGTCATTTCTAACCTAGTCAATTTTTTGGCTGAGATGCTCCCTCTAAAAATTGCGCAATTCTGGAGGGGAACCAACCTTCCCTCTAGAAATTGTGCATTTCTGGAGGGGAACCAACCTTCCCTCTAGAAATTGTGCAATCCTACTAAGCTGCCTAATGGACTCTAGAATTGCACAATCCAACTAGGAACTCCCTTAGGAAATTGCACAATCCAGTCCAACATTGAGCTTTAGCTTAGAAATTGCATAATTCTGGTAGGAAGTGACTTGCTGACCCTAGAAATTGCACAATGCCTAAGGGACAACCAATCCTGATCAACCCAGAAACTACGCAAATCCTTTTCCCAGGCTTGCACACTACTGTAGGTTCCTTTAGGTCGACTGGTCCCCTTCAAGACTTAGCTATCCTGATTTGCATGCATGGGCTTATTTTCTTGAAATAGCAAAAGGCAACATGCAAAAGGCATCCCTAGATTTTAGGGATCTATTTTAGTAGTCGAAGGTTACATGCAAAGATCATTTAGAAATCTCCCGCCAAGTGTCTCTTTTTCCTAGAATTGTGGCATGCATGTCATAACCACAATCTTATCAAAACTCATTTACCGAATGTTGTAGAGCTCATCCCTCACATCAATCTTGTAGCTCTGACACCCCACATCACATCTAGGAGTCTTCGGCACATTCATCTTAGTTGTTTTAGTGTAAGTCTACTTTTCATGTATTGTGTTGTGTTTCTGTCGCTTTTGTATTTCACTTTACCTGAGTGTTTTCTGCTTGGTTTCAATGAACACTTACTATCATTTTGATGCATGGTGCTTGTAGAAGCATTGTTTCATTTTTTTCTTTGCATCTCACTGATGTCACATGCTTGACATTGTTTTTGCACTGGTGGTTGCCATTATGGCGAATTGCTTCACACACATGCTCTCTTTCCCATTTTCTCAAATCTTTCACTGATTGCTTTCATGCATGATCATTCACTCTTTCTTACACTCAGTCTCACCATGCATCCAAACCATTTCATGTTTTTAGTCGCCCGTCGGTGGGTCTGGTTGCCTTGACCCATACCTTGCCTTGCCCAGATAGCAATGCGCATTTCTGGAAGTAAAGGCTCAGTCTTCCCTCTAGAAACTTCACAAACCTAGCTAGCACTGACCTCTAGGCTTGCTCTATGTAATTCTAGGAGGCAGTGCCCTGCTAACCTAGAAAATTATGCAATGTAGTCATTGGGCTTGCATGTCACTGCTGATTGAAATTACACATTGCGTAGTTTTAGCCCTCAACAGGCCAGACTAGACTATGCATTACGAATTTCCAACATTTAGTCAGCCTACTGATAGCCCGAATTGTGCCTTGTACAATTTTTTCAGTCATTCACCTAGCCTCTGAGTGAAAATTGTGTAATCTTCATAATTAGTCATATATGTATGCTGCATGACAGTCGTCCAATTTGTTTTGGTTTTCAATTGACAGATTTCTCACCATGAGTGTTTCTATCTCTCCAGGTACCATAGGTGTTTTTCTGCCTCTCAGAAGTACAGGTACAATGGCCTCTAGGAGAGCAGAGTCGAAGGACACCGTTGAGAGCACAACTGGAGATAGAGTTGAGCAAGTGCCTATGAGCTTGCCTATCTATGAAGACACCAAGCCATTCATAGACAAGGATATAAAGATGAAATGGTAGCATCATCGCAACAAGAAAAACCATCAGCAACAGTAGAGGGTAGTAGACCTACGCACGACAAATGCAAGAGGAAGGTTGTTGATAGTGCAGAGGCGAAGCAAAACTACAAGTTCAAAGCAGATCCACTCGTGGTGAAAGAAACTTTGGAGACTAAGGCTCTGAGGCGACAACACAACAAGAGGATCACGCAAAGGTGGAGAGAGAAAAAAGAAGGAATTGTAGGAGATGAAGTGGTAACTCAGAGAAGAACAGGAGCTACACAGATGAGAGAAGCAAGTGCAATAGGAACAGGTACAACAGGAGGCACAACATGCACAAACTGATGAAACTTCGCCCATACAAGATATAAACCCATCCCAGTAGCTAGAACAGAGAAGACAAGGTGAGCAGTGTTCTTGATCACATGCGCAGGTGTTCGGGAGCATGGATGTCATTTTGTGCATGCATGTGATCTCGTCCATTAGCACACTAATCGAGGCGAAGACAAAGAACCAAGTTCGACTGGAGTTGGGCATGTACTTCAACAAGTTGATGTGCATAGCTACCAGAACACACTTAAAGATCAGTTCACACACTGTGCATCAATATGTTGTTGGTCTGGCTACACTCAAGACTATGATGCACACATTATCAGATGAGTTGGATAGAGATTTGAAATCAATGTACCCGAATGCAACAAAGGCAAGATTTCACTTTTAGCAGGATGTCACCATTGAGCATGCAGACACCACCACGGACTACCAATCTTGGCGTCAGTTTACCACTATCGATCATTATGAGGATGTCAAAGAGTTGGTCTTCCCACAGTTTTCTGAGTATTAATGATACCTTACATGGCTTGCTCAAGCCTATTTTGTCTCACATGGGTACATGTGCAGATTGTAATGTAACATCTTGTAAAAGTGAAAGACCAAGTGTTGATGGTTGAATGTAACAATCATGTAGTATTTGAAGAGTCATGATGTAGGTGAAGAGTCACAAAGGGGAATGTCAAGGGTCACCCTGCCCTTTGCTATTTATAGAACCTCATAACTCATTGTACAGGCTTTGGGAGCCAAGATTCCTATAGGTATATCTTAGAGAAAGCTTGGGTTGTATTGTAATGAGCCTTGGTTTCTCCACAATGTAGAGCTAGTATATCTCTTTAGAGGAGCAAGAGGCAGTGACTGTAATATTCTATTGTGAGGACTAGTAGTTGGACATGGTTGCATTGTATGATTGGATCTTTCACTCTTAATATAACAGAGCCAACACGTTTTATGCATATTTTGTTATTGTATTTTAGTTATTTTGGTTACTCTAATGATATATGTAGTTTTTTTCTTACGCATGTATGTATGGACTCTTTCTATATATGTATGTATGAATCTTACTAAGATGTGATGTTGGTTTAACCATCACTTTTGATCATTGGTTTCCTTGCTTTCCAGCTGGTGGCATATCTTTGCTCGTGTGTTCCCTTTCAAGCTATGTGTTTCCACAAATTTCTAAGGGAGCACTCATTCCCCTTTCCATGTGTTAGATTCCTTCATGAACCTCCTTTGGCTTGTTGCACTAGTCATAGCCTTGCTACCAACAAGCACATCTTACATGGCTCTACTCGCAACTATGGTCAAGGCAATACCATGCAACCCACTGCTAGGAGTCCTACACCAAACGGTCTAAGGTCTAGTTGGGACTTTTTACGGAGGAGATCCACTGACATGTTGGAAGGTCTAGCACCATCAACAATGTGTTAGAACCTTCATGGATCACACATCTCTTCCCAACAAAGTCACCATATCCCACTCTAGGTGTTATTGCAGCCAAGGCACATCATTAAAACCCACTGCATTGGAAACCTGGTCATATTCCAGATGGGACTGCTACACCAAATTGTATGAGGTCTAATTGGGACTTCATATTAGGGAGATCCCCTGAATGTTGGTGGATCTAGCACCATCAATATTTATGGTGCTAGAAGGATGGATAGGTGACAAGCTAAGCCCATGAAGTCTATTTGAACTTTCCATATCTTTAATGGCTTCTTCCCAAATCTTAACCCCAACATGTTTTTCCAGAACTGAAAATCTCAAAGTTATGGTGGGAATAATTAATGACTTGTGAAATCGGAAATTTTATGGCAAGGGTAGAACAACCATTCTTGAGCACACAACTCATTTTTCCGAATTTTGCACTAAGAATAATATTCCCTATGAGGATACAACGTGCAGGTTTTTCTTCCTCACGTTTGAAGTGCGTGTAAAGGAATGGTGTTCACACATTTCCAGTAACTTCCGTACACTATTTTGAACATCTTTTCAAAGAGATTTATCATGCCTTTGAAAAGTATGATTATAGATCTGTTTTCAAGAAAATCATGTAATCGCGAAAAGTACCTGATGAATCTCTTGATGATTTTCATGTTCACTTCATTCATTTAGTTTTTGGATTTTCTGAAGATGATATTAATTGGAATTTAATGAATGAGAATTTTGAAGTTCTTGTTCTTTCATTGAATCCACAAGAATATGAGTCTTTTGAAAGTCTCCCAACATACCTCGATTATGGAGCTCCTAAATCTACGATGAACAAAGTTGTTGTTCCAAGTGACACTTCTCCCATCAAAAGCCTCCATTTTCACAAGTTAATGTGGGATAAATTGAGAGATCATCCATTGCTTTACCACCATCTTCTCCCACCACACATACTGAAAATTTCTCTGTAGGTTTGGACCCTAAATCTGATGTTTACGATGATGTCATATCTCCTCATCCTCCATCCATTGATTCCTTTGGTCCTCCTGATTTTGAGTTGTTTGATTCACCTATTTCAATTGTGCCTTTTTATGTTCATGAGGATCAATTTTAGGATGGAGTTAGTGTTGAGAAACAAACTTGTGATATCATTTATGATAAGTATGTGTGGGATTCTTTTTTCTAAACAAGAATCTGTGATGAAAGTTTATTTTTCTCCTTCCACACCTCTCCCTCATTATCCTGCCATATTCCATAATTCTTTCATTCCTGCTGAGTATTCCAAATAATATGTTTTGAGGATGTTATTTTTTATCACACTCAAAATTTATAGAATGTCAGTTTTACATATGAAAGTTGAGAGGAAAAATATTCTCTTTTTGATCTCTCCAATTCATTATATGATCATTGTGAAGAAACAAAGGGTGAATTTATTGCTTTGAATCCTCCCCTCTTTACGATTCATTAGATCATGAGAATTCCTCTATTTTTTTTATCTTGAACTTTATAATCATGGCTATCATGATCCTTTCACTAATTCATCTGGTCACAGCTCTGATTTTTCTATTGTTGATATTTCTAGGCCACCAATTTTTTATGGTCTACCTTCTGATTTTTTGGAACTGTCGCAAGTTGTCGAGGCACTTCAGCCCGAGTTGATGGTTATGTTAGGTTCTTGCGATCTTGGGGTCAATTCCAATCTTGATCAGTATAGTTCGATATCTTTCGAGGATCCTCATCATTCGATCTTGCAAATTGAAATACCATTTGTTCCAGAATTTTCGCATCCTCCATTTATTTTGCATGATCATATCACTCAATCTTTGTAGGAGTCATACCCAACGAGATCTTTTTTGAAACACAATTTTTCTTCTTTCTTCATGTTTTCCAATTTAAGAAGTTAAAAATATCACTCTTACATGTCATATTATCGCAGTGTGTTTGAACACTATAAAGTTTTAGCAGAATGTTTTGCATGTGATTTTCTCTTGTATTTATCTACGTGCATTTTTAAACTTTGAATGTTATGATATGTATTGCTCTATATTTCTTGTTTATTGTTAGTTTTGAATATCTTTCTTGATATGCATTCTCTCACCTACATAGGTTAGCTGATGTGTTTGTGGTTAGACTGGAAGTTTCATTTTACATAAGCCTATCCTATTTTTAGTTAGTTTAGGAGTAGGAGTAATTAATTTGTTTGTTATGTTTGGTTTGACTTGATTTACTTTCAACCCTTCCCCTTTTATTTCCTTTCTGTTTCATTGTAGGATAGCTTTCGCACGTGACCGTGTTTGGTTTATGAAGCAAGCGTGGTGAAGTTTGTGAGGAAGTCGTGCTACTATTAATGATTTATTATCTGTTTATTCCCTCTCTTCGCATGCATCTTGAATTTTTTCATTTGATGGTACCTTGATGGAAAATACTTTCTTTTTCATAGAAAACCATAGCGAAATCATGATGCTTAAATCTATAACTAGTACCACCTACTCTAATTAGTTTTGTAATTGTTCAGTTTTGTCTTGTCAACTAAGTTGAGTAGAGTAAGGAGGGGAGGAAATTTTAACAAGTGAAATGTATTTCAAAGGTGTATAAATATCCTTCTCTGAAGGGATAACCTCTATTGCTCTAAATTAGTTTGGATCCCTCTTCCACCTCATTAAATTAATAAGTGCTTATCCATGGTTCTTTGAACAAAAAAAAAAAAAGAAAAATAAAAACTAATAAAACGCAAAAGAAGAGAAAGGCTTCCTGCATAGAGAGGTGAAGCACGAAAGTCCTCTAGTTTACTGTCCAGACTTTCTAGAAGTGGAGAAATGTTTGTGTCCTTGAAGTGTCTCCATCTGGGTATTTCCCAAGCTTGGTGGTAACGGAGCAACACCAAAGATGAAAACAAAGTCTCTAACTTGACCTTGCAGCATTGCTAGGCTTGCCTCTAGAAACTATGAAATCTTGGAAGGCAGACCAGCCTCACCTCAAGAAACTGCACAATTATTCTTGGTGGGCTAGCCTTGAGCATGAAAACTGTGCAATTATTGATGGTAGCCCATCCTTGATGATGGAAAGTACGCAAAGCATCTCATCAACTCAAAACCTCCGCAATGCATTGAGTCAAGAAGTTGTTCAATCCTTGGGAATTGCACAATCCTTCTTGGAAGTGTGCATGCCCAGTTCTCAAAAAAGAAAAAAATCATCCCTAGAAAATAATGAGTCATTAATTAGTTTCCCGAAGGTGGCACACATACTATTTTTGGAACTTTATGCCAAGTGTCGCTTTTTCCTTGATTTTAGGCATGCACATCATAAACCCTAATTGGTATAGATATTTATAATGGATGCCCCTAAAGCTCATTTTACATTCAATTGTGGAGCTCTAGAATTTCCAAGGAGATCAAGGAGTGTTTGGTGGAGTTTGGGATGATTTTCTAGGTGAGTTTTTCTTTTGTCATCTTTTGTCACTTTTTCTATCTCTTTTTGTTGTTTGGCTTCTGCGAGTGTTGTTTTTCTTGTTTCTTTAAATGGTTGTTGGAATTTTATTATATTAGCTTATACAAGTATTGGTTTGGTCCATCATTCACCTTTTACAAGTGTCACATTAGTTTTCTTGTTTTTTCCCATTAGTGGCCGTCCTTTCGACGACTCTCCATGAATGTTTGTTTTTCCTTTTTCATTTTGATCTTATGCACTTTATTTGCATTGATCCATCTATCCTTAGTCATATTTGTACCTCAAACTTTCAAAATCACTAAAATATACTAGTTTCCCACACCCTTACCCAATAGATTTTCTCATGCCTGGGTCATTATTGTCCTTGTCTAGTTGGGCATTGCACAAGTCCAAAGCTTAAGATGTCAATTTAGAGTCTGAGACTATGCAATTCGTAGTACCTGTCTGGCCGAACTGCACATTGCGGAGTTCCATGTGTGAGGGTCCAACTCTAACCCCTTTCTTTATGTAATAATCCCAGGGGGCCTAATCAGAGTCATAGTTAGCTAGAGAGTCAATAAATCCCGTAAGTAGTTATCCACATTAATAATAATTGTAAGTGGTTGACCTGCATTATAAAAAAGGGACCACAATTAGTTGTAAACAGGCCATATTTAATAAATAAAATGGTTAACCCATGTTATGAAATGGACCACTAGTAGTTAGGGTTTTGGATGTCATTAAGCTATAAATAGTCCTAGTTAGTAAGGGAAATATCATCGAGTCTTATTTTAATTAAGCTCTTCTTGTGAGAGGTTTCCCCCTCAAAGAGGCAAGTGAGCATTGTATCTTGCTTCTGAATAATAAAATATCTTTGTAGTTTGTCTCATTTCATGTGATATTTTTGTGTTTTGGGCTATATTTCTTCGTATTTATAGTATTTTGGATTTATCACATGACAAGAGCATAACAAATGGTATTCGAGCACTTTCCAGGGCCAACTCTACCTCAAATTTTCGCAGAATTGTTTTTAGGCTAGAGACATGTTCCAACATCTTTAAACCATGTAATCTATCATTGAGCACATAAACCTACGGATTTGGGGAGGCATCGACATGGGAACTAAAAGAGGTGGTCATGCTTGTTGGACTCCCTTGTAACCCATATGGGTAACCCTTCAAGTAGTAGCACATTAGACAGAACTGCACACAGACTGCACTTCCACGTACCCTTGGGTATATCAGAAGCCCCTTAGGATAATATGAAACATAACCTTAGATAAGTCGTCCGCCATATTGCTACTAAAATACACTTAGAAAAACACTTGGGGAGATTACTCACACATACAATAGGGTAGCTGAGTAGTATGGCTAAAGGTATGGTCGACCCTCCTTAGTTAGTGCCCTAAAAATTTGAGTCGAGTAATATTGTTGGACCCTTGCATATATTGTGATTTGTAGCACCTAACACTCCTTTGAGACCATAGTTCCCTCAGATATCTGAAGATCATCCACTAGATTTTTTTCTAGATTAGATCCAATTGTTAGGGTTCGACTGTCGTTGTCCAAATCAAATCCAGCATTTGGGGTTTTCCCGCCAGCATACAGATCATATTCAATAGTTGGGGTTTTCACCGCACAGATCAGACTCAACGTGTACTGAGGTTTTTGGCTGCCATAGTCCAGATCATATTTTCACAACACATTTTTCCATACCAAGGCCTTGGGGTTTCTATTACTACAGTCCAGGCCTGATTTTCGTAGGATATTTGGGAGCATCAAGCTTTCTAGTATTCACCCTTTGCAATATGGATCAGCTAGGAGTAAAACTCCTTTCAGAGTTAAAAAAAATGTCTAAGGCCATATCGAGACACTTGCAATAGACATAGCCCATAAGATTCAGGACGATGAGTTGGTCATAGTGGTACCATTCAAATGTTAACTCCCAATTTTCCGGTAGACCCAAGTGTTTTCCCAACGCAGCTTCAAGCGGCCCACTTCACTAGACTCCATATATTGCCCTCTTTCTAAGAATACTATTCTTAATTAAGCTCAAAAATCTAACTCGGGCTTGTGTATGCTCGGTGCCGGATCTCAAGTTATGGTTGCGAAAAGCGCAGTCAAGAAGGTTGAAAACCTTGAGAAAATATTCAAGTAATTCTAGGAGAATATTTTTGCCCAGATTTCACATAGTAATGGATGCTATAAATACATCTTGTGAAATGAGGATGGAGAAGCCTATTGTTTATGCACACATAGAAGGATAATCCATCCATCACATTCACTTCCATGGAAATCACCACTCTTCATGCCACAGGTCACCCAAGCTAGGAATGTACAAAGTTGATGGTTCTAACCCTGTAGTATGGGTAGGACAAATGGAACAATATTTCTTCCTTAATTATATATGCAATAATGGAACTAAAATACATGTGGGAGACCTTTACTTGGACCAAGAGCGATGGAAGTGACATCATAAATGTTATCCAAGGAGGTAAACTTGGAACATGTTCTCAAAATTCATATGTGATCGCTTTGATTGGGAATCTAATTTTTGGGTTGTCTCAGTCAGCTCCAAAAAACAGGTATAATAAAGGACTACAATGCAGTGTTTGAAAAATTGGCCATTAAACTGAAGGCCTAGAAGATGACTTTTACTTGGAATTTTTCATCAATCACCTAAAGGAAGCCATCTAAGCCCATGTCGGAAGGCATCACCCAACTACTTGGTTGGACGCATTCCACAAGGCCATAGATGTGGAATTCACCTTAAATGCCTAGTCCATTCATCAAAATTTCATTGATAAGGCACATCCCACCCAAGCTCCGAGCCACACCCAAACACTTAATGTTCAATATATGTCAACGACATAAATGGCTAAAAGAAGAAATGAGGATTGTGCTACTATTGTGATGACAAGTACTCACCCAGACATAAATGCAAGGAACCAAAATTATTTCAAATTAATGCTACTGATAATAGCTCAGCATATGAATCTCCATCCCTTGAGGTGCTTGAGAAAGAAGTGGTTGAACCCAAACCAACCTTGACAATGATCTCACAACTACGCCAGATGAGCTAGTTATATCCCTACATGCCTTGGTAGGAATTTCTTCACCCAAAATCTCAAAATCTGAGGTTTCATTAAACATTGGCCAATAGTGGTATTGATTTATAGTGGCAAAATTCATAAATTTTTCCATAAGAGAGTTTTAGAAGTCATTTATTGCTTTTTATGGGCAATATCTAATTTGCAATTCCTTATCGTTGATGGGGGGACCATGAAATGTTAAGGATGTTGTGAAAATATTAAGATTTAGATGGGAGACTACCACTTAAAACCCACATTTTCCATTGAAATGGGTGGTTGTGACATAATCCTTGGTGCTGAATGGATTCACACACTGGGCCCTATCACAATGGATTTTCGGGAGTTATATATGAGCTTTAAGTAGAACGAACACATTCATACATTGAGGGGACTCCAGGCAGGTGCCCCTACTATCATCATCTCACATCGAATGGAGAAGCTTTTAAAAAAGGGCCATCATGGAGTAGTCACCCAATTTAATGCCATCTAGGCCATTGAATCCACTACTACCAATAACGGGTCTTTGACAAACCTAAAGAGCTTCCACCATCTAAGTGTGAACATGATCATAGCATCCTTTGGTCCTAGGTGCCCAGCTGCCAAATGTCCACCCATATCGATATCCTTTTTCCCAAAAGAATGAAATTGAAAAAATCATCAAGGAACTCCTCGAAGTCAATGTTATCCATCCCAACACCAACCCTTATTCATCTCCAGTGGTAATGGTTCTAAAGAAAGATGGTGAATGGTGCATGTGTCCTGACTTTCAAGCCCTTAACAAGCTCACTATCAAGGAAACATTTCCTATTCCGGTTGTTGATGATCTACTTGATGAAATGCATGGTGCTAAATTCTTTACTAAGCTAGACCTCTACTCAGGCCATCACCAAATATGCATGAAGGAAGCAGACATTCCCAAGAAAACCTTCCAAACTCGTGAAGGACATTATGAATTCTTTTTAATGCCATTTGGCGTCTATAATGCTCCATACACTTTTCAAAGCCTCATGAACCACCTTATGAAACCATATCTCAGAAAATTTGTCATGTTCACCTTTGATGACTTTCTCATCTATAACATAACATGGGACAAACATTTCAGCATGTTGACCAGATATTGCAATTGCTCCAAGATCACAAATTATTTGTCAAATTATTGAAGCACTCCTTTGGCATGGAATAAGTAGAGTATTTGGGACACATTGTACATCATGACAGAGTGAAGGTTGATCCGAAAAATATTCAAGTAATGTAAGATTGATCCCAACCAAAATCTTTGAAAAGTTTGAGGGGATTCTTGGGTCTCACAAGCTACTATCACAAATTTTTCCATAAGTATGGATGCATTTCCAAACTTGTCACTAATATTCTCAATAAAAATTCATTTATTTTGACTAACATGACTCAACGAGCCTTCTTGGCTTTCAAACAGGCCATGTGCTCTCCTCCGGTATTAGTCTTACCAGGATTCCCCAAATCTTTTGTGATTAAATGGGATGCTAGAGGTACTTGTATTGACGCCATATTAATGCAGGAAGGTATACCATTGGCTTTCGCCGGTCAACAACTCAGTGGAAAACATCTAATCAATCTACATATGAGAAAGAAACGTTGGCCATCTTACATGTAATAGACACCTAGCGACCATACTTATTGGGCTGACGTTTACAAATCCACACGGACCATCATAGCCTAAAATATTTTCTGGAGCAACGTTTATTGTTTCCACAACAAAATAAATGGCTTGAAAAAATGTTGGGATATGATTATGAGATAATTTACAAGATGGGGCATGACAATGTAGTGGTTTATTCCTTATCGTGCCAATTTGAGGATGACGACACTGTTCTATCACTCTCTCTACCCATACCAGATTGGATTGAAGAGGACCACGATGAATGGTTCTCCCAACCCTCTCTATCCCAACTCAGTAATAACTTTAGAGTATATCCTAATTCCTTAGTAGACTACTCTTGGAAGTATGATATTATATGCTACAAGGATTAGGTAGTGCTATTGTAACATCCCTAGTGAAAATTCTGTGTAATAAAAGTTAAAAACAATAACCATAGATGAATAGGATACTTATTTCAAGTTGAATGTTGTGCAAGACATCCTAGGGGGGTGTTCATTTGGTTGTTTATGGCTAAGGAATTGGCAAAGGAAAAGGCTAAGGTATTAAAAGGAATTTTGGCACATTTATTTACGAAAATAATGGAAATTAGGAGAAAAAGGAGGTGAAAGGTCACAGGTTGCATGTGAGAAGGAAAATGAAGGTAAATAATGGAAAATGAAGAAAATAGAGGCCTCATTCATAAAAATGCTTCTAAGGTTCAGTTGGTAGCCTTTGGTCAGTTTGATGTTGGAGTTCTCTCATTTTTTCTCTCTCTCTCTCTCTCATACTCTTGGATACTTAGTGATTTCTTGGAGCATTCTTGGAGGGTATGGAATACTTGGATTCTTGGAGCAAGAAGGAAAAGGAAGAGTAGGAAAGCACAAGATGGCATCAACATTAGTAGCTACATCAGATTTTCTTATAGGTATCGAGTTGCATCTATGATTTCTTCACTAGTTTGGACATGCATGGCACATGCATGAGGATTCTTGGTCATGATCTTTCATTGGCATGGAGGACTGCCTAGACTGATAGTGGATTTCCTACCCTTGCAATTTCCTAGATAGGCATGGTGGTTGTGGGTTTATTTTCATTGTGTTGTTTTGGTTGGTTCTCATGTTTCCTTAGCTTGGGTTGAGTTATTAGTTCCTAGAGCCTTGGTTGTACAAACTCTTTAGAGCCTTGTAATGGCTTGGGTTGAGTTACTAGTACTGGAGCTTTGGCTGGAAAAAAACTCTGGAGACCTTGGTGGGTTGAGTTACTAGTCCTATCGCCTTGGTGGGACAAATGCTTTGGACCACGATAGAAGATGTGGTTTGAGTTACTAGTCCTGAATCCTTGGTTGGAACAAATGCTCTGGAGCCCTGGATGGCTAGGATGGAGATCAATCTAGTGATGGTTTTGATGATTTATGACCATGAGGTGGAACCATTTTTTGATGGGTTGAGGTGGATGGCATCTGGAAGATCTGGATGAGTTTTGATTGATGTGTTCTATGAGATCCCACATTCATGTTTGGAATATGGCACGGGGGTGAATGGTTGAAGACAGTTTTGGATCAACCATTCTATGGTCGGGTAGAACGTGGTAGTCCCATATCCAGTTGGTTCATTGCATTCATTAATGAGAAATTGATTCCCTTGATTTTCATGTGTAAAGGTACTAATATATTTATGGATTTGATGGCTGATATGTTTATTGTATTTTTGTTGCTATTATGTTGGTTATATGCACATTTTATGACAATAGCTATGTATGGCACTTGGAATGTTTTTACTCATATGTGAATGGATAATGTGCCTATGACCTAATAGATGATAATGCAGCAAATGGAATGATGGAACAATGATCCCTACACTTAATTTTGTTGTTTACGCCTATATATTACATGTCAAGGATATGTTTAACGAAATGCCCGTCATGGCTAGTAGGGATCCAGTTAAGGTCTTGACTAAGTATTTTATTTCGTACTTTCACTTCCATGTTACTTTACTGATTTGAAGAGATGGATTAGTTATGGATTAGTTAGGTGGCTCAAATCTTGGAATCACTGGCACAACACTGACAATTTCCATCCCCAGTCAATGGCAGGTAGGCCTATGAGAGCGAATTTAGGTTGTTGGTCACTCCCTTTCCCATAGCATGAGAGCAACTATGGCCCAAGAGACCTAAAACAACAATAGGACCCAGGGACTGGATGTTTGAGTTGTTGACTTGTCCTCCAAGGGTTCTGTTGATGATGCTGGATGTTTGTATGGTGTGTTTCCGTCGATTCCACTTCCTTAAGGTGACTTAGGAGGTTGAATCATATCATAGTGGCCTGTCATTGCATGTTTACCTCGGTTGGTTGGTTGCTTGGGTAGATGTAGGAAGAGAGTGTTACAAAGTGGTATCAGAGCATGGTTCAACCCTTGAATTGGATGGGGTATGTGTTGGTCATGCATGCATGTCGATTGCATGTGTGTTTTTTAAACTTATATATACTTGTTGCAATTTCTTGATGTTAGATTAGGGTTGTAGTATGGTTATCATTGAGAATTTGTTATTTATTTCATGAAATGAATTTGAAATAAGTATGTGACCGACTTTGTATGGATTATATGTCATTTACATGTGTATTTCATGGTACCTATTTACATCCTTGTATTCTAGGTTACATTTTTGAATATTTTGATCTTGTAGGTTGATTACAAGAACTGTTCGATTATGTTCGACTACATGCGGTTATGCATATTTGTAGTTGGTTTGGAATTGCTTATGCATACTACTGGTCACATGTGGCAATGTGTACAATGGAATAATGGTTGTTGTCATGCATGAGGTCATAGCATGCATTGTGTTGAGATTGCAACAAGATGATGGAGCTTAGTGAAAAGAGTTGCCTTCACTAAGTGGGCCCGCAGGCAAATTATGGCGCAAAGTTTATTTTTAGACATATGGATCATGTCTATGAGTTGCAGGATGTTGTTTATGGATGATTGGTCAAGTTGGAAAAAATAGATGGACTTCTATTTTTAGACAACAACGGTAACACTATCAAGTCTAATTATAGAGCTGTCAAATATTATTATCTTAGAATAATATTTAGACTATAAACTTTATCTTATTCTCTTGGAGCACTTCAATTTGAGCGACAGATGTGGCACATGCAGCTGTTAGAAGGAAATATGTTTTCTTTGTGGGTCAGTTGAGTTGTTGCATGCATGACTTCAGTTAGAACTCAATCAGTTGAGTTTGGTGGAGTTGATTGTGGAGTTGTGTTGAGTTTGACTTGGTTAAACTAGTTGTAATTAGTCTAACTACAAATAGACTAATGATGAGTTGTTAAAATAATTATTAACTCATAATGCAACTAAAGAATACATCAGTTAACTCAGTTGCATGTCAGTGCATGTTCAGTTCAACAGGGACAGGTGTTAGAGGATCAGATTGCTATCAGTTGTGACTGTAGTTGTGCATGAGGATCAGCACAATCAATGGGATTAAGTTATGCCAATGGGAATTGGCCAATACTAAGTGATTATAGCCTCTGCTCACGTGATTCCCAGTGTGAGTGATTCTTTTGAGGTAAATATGAGTTTGGTTCAACCATTCTCATCCATTCTTGAGCAGGTATTGAGCAGTGCAGGAAGGCAAGCAGTGGAATAGATTTCGAGATCAGATCTGAGCTGTATTGTGTGTAACAGGTCAAGATAGTGCTGGATACTTGTGAGAAGTATTGACTATTGTAATGTTACATGTTCTCAATCATTAATATACAGATAGTGTGGGGTTTTCATCTGTAAGCTTTCCCCGAGTTACATACTGTGTTAATGTGTGCATGCTCTTGATGTTTTATTGTTATTGATGTTGCTATATTGATGATCAATGTAGAGGAGCTTATGTATTGTGTATGTATTCCACAATAGTACATGATCAGGATAATATCCATTGAATATGTGTTTATTATTCAAAATTTCTACATGGTATCAGAGATGTTGATCATTAGATCGATTATTCAGGAAGTGTTTACATTCTATTTCTTCAGGCAGAGTCTGTAATCGAGCCAAGTAGCCTCTGGATTCATCCTTCCTTTGGAAGGTGAGATATCCGGTGAATTCCCATACAGTCGATCTCTTAACAAGAAATACCTTGTTCACATGAATTCTAGATCAGAAGTGGTTGAGTTTTTGAGCTGGTGGAATTCGAATTTGCAGCAGTGTTTTCTTGGTGTCAAAGTTGAAATGTCTTTCAACGGATTGCGATTGGAGTATGCCCTTGAGGGAAACTCGAACTATATTTCATGGAAGGATAGGATGGAGGCGGTGTTAGATGATAATGGGTTGAAGGAGTTCATAGATGCGGATTTCCCAAAACCTACTGATGCTGCTCAAGTCTGGGATTGGCAAAAGAAGACAACAAAATGTTGAAGGATTCTGTTGGAGGGCGTGAAGGATCACATTGTGTCTAGCCTCCATGGAAAGGCTACTCCATATTTGATGTGGAAATCGTTAACATAATTATTCCAAAGAAAGAGCGATTATAGGAAGCTGGCGCTCAAAGATAAACTCAGAAACATCAAATGCGAGAAGGGTGACAGTATGCCCAAGTATCTCACAAAGTTCACTCAGTGTCGAGATGAGCTGGGAAGTGTGGGGGTTACTGTCGATGATGAGGACTTGGTGAGCTTGGCTCTCCTTGGTCTTTCGAAGAGTTGGCATTCCTATCAGGACTCTGTCAATGGTCGGGAGAAATTGCCAGGATGGGAAAGACTGTGGTCAGATCTTGTGCAGGAGGAGATCAGGTGGAGTACCAGGGACGAATCTTCATGAAAGGGAGCTGATGAAGAAAATTGCGCTTTGGTTGCTAAAGCAAAGAAAGGGAAGAGCAAGAAAGCTTCTCAGTCTAGTGTGAAAGGCAAGAAGTAGGACATGTCCAAGGTGAAGCATTTTCACTTTCACCAGCACGGACACTATGCCACAAATTGTCCGCAGAAGAAGAAGAACAAGCAAGCTGCTGGATCTGCCGCAGGAGAGGCTCTAGCCTCACAGTTTGAGCTTGATTTTTCATTGATCGCATGCTTGGTTTCAAGTGTGATGGGATCGGTGTGGTTCTTAGACAGTGGTGCATCTTTTCACATAACGGGAGATAGAGATTTGTTTTTTGATCTGGAGGACAAAGATCTTGGAGTGCATATCGAGATGGGCAATGATGGTAGATACAGTGCGACCGATATCGGTACCATTTCCTTTGTGAGGGAGTCTGGTAAACCCTTCGTATTGAAGGAAGTCATGCATGTTCCAAGATTGAAGAAGAATCTTATCTTTGTGGCAATGTTAGAAGACAAGGGGTATGATGTTGTTTTCAGCAAGGGAAGAGCTTTCCTGTGCAACAAGACAATTGGTGAGACCCGGAAGATAGGGGTTTGAGTAAGGAACCTTTATCAGTTGCATGTAGATGGATGCACAATGATGGCAGGCAAGGCAAAAGGATTGGTGAGCCGGGATGATGGCGAGTTGTGGCACAGGAGATTGAGTCACCTTCACCATGGAGCCTTGAAGATACTGCAGCAGATCACTACAAGGCTTCCGAAAGGCACACTTGTGTAGTCAGATTAGTGCAAAGGGTGTACATTGGGGAAGTTTGTGAAAGCCACCTTTCACGAGAAGGATAGTCACGCCATGATGATCCTTGAGAGAATTCACATAGACGTGTGTGGACCTTTCTCGGTTGCTTTGACAGTAAAACATAGGTATTATGTGATTTTTGTTGATGATTTCTCTCGTAAGTGTTGGATCTTCTTCATGCAGAAGAAGAGCGAGACATATTCAAAGTTCTGTGAATTCAAAGCACTAGTCGAGAGGGAGTCAGGGAAGAAGGTGAAGGCTCTTAGGAGCGATAATGGTGGTGAATGCATCTCCGACGAGTTCAAGGATTTCTGCAAGGTAGAAGGGATTCGAAGAGAGCTCATAGCTCCCCATAACCCATAGTAGAATGGGGTAGCTGAGCGGAAGAACAGAACGATCGTGGGTGTTACACAGGCGATGTTGCATGATCAGGGCCTACCCCTTCACTTGTGGGTGGAAGCATGCAATACAACAGTTTATGTGCAGAATTGTTGTCCTCATAAGATACTTGGCATGAGTACACCCGAGGAGGCTTATTTTGGTAAGAAGCCTGATCTTTCTCATTTGAGGATTTTTGGTGCTAACGTTTACATG
>APFE030703590.1:44454-158990 GCA_000404065.3 Pinus taeda | reverse complement strand
TACGGACTTGTGCCCCCACGTACCGTCGAGTATATATTGGGAGACCACAATAGGCTGCATCCTTTATCCTTAGGAAGCTGTGTCTGCCACCCTATCGATCGCAATGCACCAAACACAGCATTCGAGAAGATTCACTGTTGTACCGTAAAAGTATTCTGCAGTTTTTCGATTGGTTTGGTAATCCTCTCTACCTTCTCCAGAGAAGTCCATTTTTCTCCTTTTTAGACTCCTTAAAGGAAAAGGTCCTCTGAGCACTTGTCACTTCAGGCTCAATAAAAATCGAAGGCGACTAGAGTCATCTTTTGTTTTTTCTCGACTCTTTAAAATTGAAAAAACAAGTTGTGTCAAAGTGTCTAAAATTCATTTAATTTGAAAAACGTTTTTCCCTTTTTATTTTGAGTTAATCAAGTAATCTGCAATCGTGGAAGAAATTCAATCGAAACCCCATCGTTCGCGGAGACTTATGAGTCAACCGTCGTTGACTCCGGAAGCGAAACCATTCCGGATGAAGCGAACTCGTTTAATCGGATCAAAGTCCCCTAGGTTGGTTGGAGCAAGCACTCCGACATCCTCAGAGACTCCGGTTACTCCTAACATTTCTGGTATCCCTACCTCTATTGAAGAAATTCCGCAACAACAAAAGGGCATTACACCTAATCCTAGTGTGACGGTTAACACTTCTATTCCTGAACCGACTCCATCTACAGCCGATTCGGAAGGTGTTACTCCCCAACCGTCTGCTGCTGCAGAACTTACATCTTCTTCGGCACCAGAAATATTTTACAGACCTGACGGTCTGCCTCTTCCTCCTTGATTGATTGCCATAGAATAGATTGTGGAAGATCCTCCATCTAGCACTCTAACGCAACTTGGAGTTGGGATTGCCTTGTATCCTTCTTCATCAGAAAATAATCACCCGCCCTTGGAAGTTCTTGAAGAATATTTTAGATAGGCTTAATATGTCTGAACAATCGTCAACATCAAGGACTGTGTCACCTGACACAGCAACAGCAGAAGCTCCTTCTGCTATTCCTACAATGTTCACCGGCATGCCATCTGTCCCAACCAACTTTCAATCGCTGGATGGAGTCCATCCAGGGGCTATTTCGACAGTATGGACTGTTCCTGTTTGTTCGTCCGGAATTATATCTGGAATCGCTTACGTTGAGTCTCAAAAAATTGATCCGTCACAAGGTCAATTTCAGAAAACTTGTTCCCAAAGGCAAATCATTCCTTTGAGTATTGGATTACCATAGTATGGAGGGCCGTATACCCTTTCATTGTCTTCCTTGGAAGGACAACCATGCATGAGTTCACAACAAAATTTGGGTTATGCTGGAATCACAACTAGCGGTTGGGTGCCAATCCTGTCTCAACAACCAAGAGTTGTATGCTCAATACAACAAAGTTTACCTATGACAAACATCCCCACTACGCCAGCTATTGTGGCAGTATCGCAAGTACAAGCGTCACCAGTTGTATGCAAACCTCAAGTTTCGCAAGTTGCAATACAACAATCTCTTGTACCTCCAACACAACCACAGTCACCAACTAGTGGAATGGCACAGGTTCAGACAGGGAACACCAATCCCCATCTTGGTCAAACAGTCGGTACTGAACAACAATCCATGGATTCACAACCATGGTTGGTGCAATACCAACAACCGCAATTCTAGCAGGCTTACCAAGGATATGAGCAACAAGTCTTTGCAAGTAATGGGCAGCCGTATCAACCATATCATAATGGTTATGCCCATCAACCTTACCAAAGTTACCAACATCAAATGCATTATGCTGGTATGCAAAGGCCAACTGCTCAAACAATTCTGTCTTATCCTGTGTATGCTCAACCAAGCTTGAATCAATAGTTTCCTTTCATGGCAACTTTAGAGTTATCAGATCTAAGTCGACTAACAAACAATCCAATTGCCTACGCCCCTTGGTGGCCGACGATTTTGCATAAACTTCTGTCGGATATTCCTAAATTTAATGTAAATCCGGGCGAAGACCCATCGAATCATGTGATGACCTTTCATCTATGGTGTTCATCAAACACTCTCAATGATGATTCGATTTGGCTTCGCCTCTTTCACCGCACGTTAATTGGTTCGGCAGCAAAGTGGTATATCGAACTGCCTAGAGCTTCGTTTGATACTTCAGTACCCTAGCCACAACCTTTTTAACCCATTTTCAGTTACCTATCAGGTACAAAATAGGAACTGAGCTACTTACCAATTTCAAACAAACGACAACCACTCACATATTCGATCATATTCATGAGTGGCGACGTCGTCGTAGAATGGTAAAAACATATGTTCCTGATCAGCTATTGGCTGAATGGTTTATTAAGTCGTTGTTACCCAATATTACAGAAGATGTGGCAAAGGGAGGAGTCATCACTGAAGAGAAAGTTATTGCTCGTGCACAATATCTAGAATTGATCTATACTCAGCCTGGCACGCTCTACGATAAAATCCCTGACGGTCCTAGACTAGAATTTTCCGTTCCTCCACCTCCTAAATCAAATAAAGACTCTCATACCGACGATGGTGTGATAGGTACGACAAGCACTAAAACCACGAAGGCTATATCAAAAAAGGCTTGCATGGTTTCGAGTCAAAATGCAAATGTGGAACTTCTAGCCTCGGAAGTAAATGTCCTGTCGATAGACAAAGGAAAAGAACCCAAGAAACTAGGAGGCAAGGAGAAAAAGCGTGGGAAGAATAAAAACTAGGAGGGAACATCTCCTAAAAAATATTCTGCAAACCCTTCTGGGAATGGGAAAACAAAAAATCCATGCAGTATATGTGACGAGGATCACTGGACCAGAGAGTGTCCATATAAAGAAGAACTTAGAAAATTCTTCAAAAGTTCAAAAACCTCAGCTGTACTGACTGATCCATTTCCAAACCCAGGAACAAATCTGGTTGCTAGAGAAAATGCTTCCCCATCCCAAGTAATAATGTTGTCGGTTTCAAAGCAACTGAATGATGCTCTAATAATGACAAGGAGTAAAGATTACGGGAATCCACAGATGTTGAACAACAAGGATAATGATCAACCTAGTAGTTCAACAATGACTTCAACCGAAGTCGTGCCACCCATCATTTCTGAATTAACAATAAAACCACCAAAGGGAGTAGTACACAAATCGATGTTTAATCCTCGTGCTCGAGCAGCACAACACTATAATATAGTGGAGGATTTAGCTCAATCGCCATCCGCGATGTCGACTCTTGAGGTACTGCAAAATTTCCCCTCCCAAAAGTAGCCTTTATTATCAGTAATAGGTGGGATTGGCCCCAACGGATTCCAATCTTGTACCTTTTAATCACAAAGGATACGACCCCAGTTACCAGCTCAACTAGCTTTCCTCATTCAAGTGAAAGCCATCAACAAAATTGTTCATAGGACAATTATTGATGAGGGGGCATCCACATGTATCATGTCGATGAGTTGCTAGAAAACTCTAGGGTCTCCATCCTTGTCGCGATCATCAATGACATTGAAAGCATTTTATGGACGAACATACACCCCGTATGGAATACTAAGTAACTTGCAAGTTGAATTGGGGGGCAAAACAATAGAGATCAATGTTGAAGTTATCGACGGAGATCTCGATTACAACATCCTACTGGGAAGACCCTGGATATATGCCATGGCAGCAGTTATGTCGACCTACTTTAGGAGAATTGCATTTCCTTCCCAAGGAGGAATTGCAATCATCAACCAACAAAATTTTCTTCCCAACAGTTTGCAAGTTACGGGAAGCATTCCGATGATCCATGGAAGCTCGAGCATGCTTCATAATATCAGAGTAGGCCTACTAAAAGACCCTACGTTAATGGGAACTTTTACCCTACTGCCTCCTACGAATTTGGCGGAAGTGGCTAATGTAGGAACTTGCAATATGATATCTTCCATTTAAAAGATGTCAGAAAGCGATGTTAAAATGGATCATTCGAAAGTTTTGCCTCTAACCCCACTGGAAATATTAGAGCAATCAATGTTTTCAACATGGGAGGAAAACCCACATCAATGCTCATCGAGTTTTTAGAGAGATAGGTCTAAGGAATATGGCACCCCTTCAGATCCTTGGTCGCAAGTACACTCTATAGACGAAGGAATCATTCAATAGATGATGATTGATGGGGCACCATGGGAAGATTACCACCATCGTTCCCATCTTCTGAACTGGAAAGAAGATAATTACGGCGACCTACACCATCCTTCAGTATTTGACTTTCTGACGAATACTGTAAATACGGTGGATTTCGAGAGTAACCTATCCAATATCAAAGAGACTACGGCCATAAATATCTCCACCAAAACAGATGTTGTAGAGAATATTCATGTTGGCAAATCTTGTTCTTCTTCAGAACTAGAAATATATAACACTCTCTTTCGTGAATTTAGAGATGTCTTTGCTTGGTCATATGATGAAATACCAGGTATGGACTCGAGTATAGTTGAACATGAAATTAAGATGTATCCAGATGTCAAACCGGTAGAACAGTGACTAAGATAGGTGCACCCCAAGAAAGCCATTGCCATCAAGGCAGAAGTTGAAAAACTCCTCCATGCTGGTTTCATTTACCTCGTTCCTCTAACCGATTGGGTATCGAATATTGTTCCTTTGATGAAGAAACAAGGAATGATTAGAGTATGCGTCGATTACAGGGATGTAAATCAAGCTTGTCCAAAAGACAACTACTCTACACTCTTTATCGACTAGATAATTGATGAATGCACTGGATGTGAAATCTCTTCATTTATGGATGGATTTTCTGGGTATAATCAAATAAATATCCGCCCATAGGACCAATCAAAGACTGCATTCATTTGTCCGTGGAGCACATTCGCATATCGCAAGCTACCTTTTAGTTTGAAGAATGTAGGGGCAGCTTTTTAGAGAGCAATGAACTATGCTTTCCATGACATCAAAAACATTGTTCAACCTTATCTTGATGGTCTCCTAGCTCATTCGCGAAAGCGGAGCGATCATCCGTGCCATTTGAGAGCGATATTTCTACATTGCCGACACTACAAAATATGACTCAATCCACACAAATGTGTGTGTTTTGTAAGTTCTGGTCATTTACTTGGATTCGTAGTCTCAAACGATGGGATTCATCTCGACCCTTACAAGGTTCAGGCAATCATCGATTTGCCTCCACCTTCAAACTTGCTTCAGAGTTAGAAACTCCAAGGGAAAGCAAATTTCCTCAAGAGGTTCATTCCAAATTATGCCGAAATAGCTAATGGTTATACTTGTCTATTAAAAAAGGAAGTACCATTTTTTTGGGACCAGGTTGCGCAAGCCTCCTTTAATGCTTTAAAGAAATCTCTAATACAAGCGTCATTAATGTATGCTCCTGATTATCAAAAAGACTTTAACCTGTATTTGGCTGCAGAAGATATGACCATAGCAATGGTTTTTGTTCAAGAAGACAATGGAATTGAACATCATATATATTATTTAAACCAAAACTTAAATGATATGGAAATGAAATAATCCTACGTTGAAAAGCTCGCCCTCGCAGCTGTTCAAGCGATACAGAGATTTCGACATTACGTCCTCTTCAGGAAAACTATCATTTTATCATATTGCAACCCCATGACTTATATATTTTCGCGACAGTTGCTGGGGGGAAAATAGTCAAAATGGATAGCAATTCTACTAGAGTTTGATTTGGAATTCAAAAATAAAAATCAAAGAAAGCCCTGGTATTCGTGGAGTTACTATGCGATCTCCCATCGTCGTCCAATGATGGAACATCCGAAGAAGCAATCGTGGATGAAAATTTGTTTATGATATCTTCAAGCGATTTGTGGTACGGAGATATAATCATTTATCTCTAGACACAAACATATAGGTCTAATACATCACACTCCGAACAATGACGTATTCGATACCAAGCAAAAGACTACGTGATTGTCGGTGATACTCTTTACCGTCGTGGTATCGATACAGTTCTGCGGAGGTGTCTCACCCTTGAGGAGGCCGGAAAAGTCCTAAATGACTATCATTCAGGCGCATGTGGGGGGCATCAATTTGGTTATGCTATGGTGCAAAAAATTTTGCGAGCAGGATACTTCTGGCCGACAATGTTCAAAGATTGCATAACCGCAGTCAGAAGTTGTCATGCTTGCCAAATTTTCGATAGCAAAACCAGAAGACCACCCGCACCACTGCAACCAGTAGTAGCTGTTGGGCCATTCGCCAAATGGGGCATAGATTTCATGACATGTAACCCCACCTCTGCCGGGGGGCATGGGTACATAATAGTCGCTTTAGACTATTTTACCAAATGGGCCGAGGCGATGCCTACATTAAACAACAGCGACGAAACGGCTACCCTTTTCTTTTTTAATCACGTAGTCTCCAGATTCGGTGTTCCACATGCCATAGTCACAGATCATGGATCGCATTTTTGCAATCACATGATGGTTGAGTTGGCTGCCAAATTAGGACTGTCCCACGACAACTCTACTCCATACTATCCGCAAGCTAACAGACAAGTTGAGGCAATCAACAAAGTCCTAAAGCGCATGCTGCAAAGGATGATCGGAGTCCACAAACGGGATTGGCACCTAGTCCTGTACTCGGCCTTGTGGGCATATTGGACATTGGTAATAAATGCAACCAGATTCACACCTTTTCAATTGGTGTACGGTCTGGAAGCAATCTTACCGGTTCAATGTGAAATCTCATCCCTCAAACTCGCAGTCGACCTTCTCCCTGGAACCTCAGAAGAAGAGGCTTGTTTCTTGGAACTAATCCATTTGGATGAAACCCGTCGTGATGCAACTTCAGCTAACGAAGCTCATAAGAAGCGAGTCAAAGCACAGTTTGACAAGAATGTCAAACCTCGCGTCTTCTCAGAAGGTGACCTGGTCTTACTTTACGACCAGGAATCCGATAAGTTGGGAGCAGGTAAATTCAAATCATTATGGATGGGTCCCTATATTGTTAAATGAGTATTAGCAAAAGGAGCTTACGAGTTGATGGACTATGATGGGATTCCACTGGTGCAACCTCGCAACGGGTTGTACCTCAAGTGTTATTATGCTTGATTTCGCATAATAATCCTCATTCTTTTGTTACATTTTTGTTTTCCCCAGGAGAATTTAGTTTGGTTAAGTAATTTACTTTTTGCATTCATTGCAGATGTCAAACCTACTAGAATCATTCATTGGATATGCCGATGGAGCAAGTCATAGTTCACGGAACCTGTCTTCTGCGGCATGGGGCATTTTCAATCCCAGCGGTGAGTTAGTAAGTTTCAAAGGAGTGTGTATTGGTTAGTCTATGAACAATATCGCTAAGTACAGTGCATTGATAGGACTCCTTTCTAATTCCATCACACATGGCATATGCCGACTTATCGTCAGGATAGACTCACAGCTTGTCATTCTACAACTCATCAGCATCTATTCTGTACGAAATCTAGCTATCTATCGCATGTTCCTAAGGGTCAAAATTTTGGAAAGACAGTTCGATTTCATCCAATATCAACATATGTCCAAAATTTTAAACACATTAATAGACTCATTGGCAAATTATGTGTTAGATAGACATTTGCGACATTTATAAAAAGAAGCATCACATCAATATATGCAGCAGGATCATGTAACTTAACCAAAATAAAGCTTCGAAAATCAAAAATATATTTCATAACTGTTTATAGTTTGTACATAATGTTCTGTAACCAGGACAAAATCAGTCAAATGACACAAAACTCAAAATACTAGGGGGCACCCTAGTCTAATGATGTTGGTGATAACAAGTCACCGCCTGTGCAATCATGCGTAAGAGCCTAGTTCATCGACTCGGCACTCTAGTGGTATGTCACTACAAACGCAGAGGTAGCTCGTCGATCCTCACATCCGGGATACCAAGGGTAAGACCCTTGATGTGGTGGAAACTTTCATGTAGATAAGTAATTGACAATATAAGTAAACCAATTAGTTATAATAGAAATTGAAAATAAGTTTCATTAGGAAAATTGTTTATTACATGAATGGTCTCATCAGGATTTCTCATACAAGAAAGGAAATGTTCTACCTGATTTTCTCTCCCAAGCCTATCTAACAATGTGATATTAAATTATTGCAATAGTAGAATCCATCTTGTAATTCTTCCATTTTTTATTGGTTTATTCATTAAGTGTCAGATGGTAGAATGGTTAGTATACACAAAGACTTCATATCTCATAATGTAATGACAAAATTTATTAACTACATAAACAACTGCCAAAAATTCCTTTTCCATAATAGTGTAATTAAGCTCAACCAATGTCAAGTTTTTATTGATATAGTAAATAACATATGTTCTTTGTTGTTCTCTTTGTCCTAAAACTACTCCTGTAGTTGAATATGAAGCATATGTAGATATGTGAAAAGGTAATGTCCAATCATGTCCTCTTAACATGAGTTGTAGAAATTTTTTCTTTAAGCACATCAAAAACAACATGGCAATAATTATCCCAATAGTATTCAACATCCTTTGCAAGAATTTTAAATAATGGTGAGGTAATTTTTGAAAAATTATCAATGAAATGCCTATAATACTTTGTATGTCCTAAAAATCTTCTTACATCCCTTTGGGAGGATGGAGTTGGAAAATTAGCAATCACTTCAATCTTATGTGTATCCTCCTTAAACCCAAGGAAAATACATGATGCCTAAGAACAATTCCTTCATTAAACATTAAAAATAATTTTTTCATTGCTTATGCAAAGATTTGATTCTTGAAATATTTTTAAAACTTTCTTTAGGTTATCAAGGGCTTCCTCAAAAGTATTCCCAGAAATGATGAAATCATCCATATACTCTTCAACACAATCATGGATAAAATCAGAAAAAATAATGAAGACTACCCTTTGAAATTTGGCAGCCGCATTATAAAGTCCAAAAGGTAATACTTTATAAGCATAGGTCCCTAATGGGAAAGTAAAGGTCGCTTTGTTTTGGTCTTCCATAGATATTCTTATCTGATTATAGCCATTGAAACCATCAAGGAAATAAAAGTATTTCTTTCTATCCAATTTATTTAGGACTTGATCTATGAAAGGAAAAGAGAAATTCTCTTTTAAATTAGCTTTATTAAGTTCCCTTTAATCTATGCATACCCTCCATTTACCATTCTTTTTCAGAACAATAACCAATGGTGAAACCCATTGAATATCAGATATAGGGTAAATGAAATCTACATTTAATAATTTATGTAGTTCCTTTTTTATTATTTCTTTCAAGACAGTGTTCATTCTCCATTATGGTTGTCTTACAAGTTTAACATTTTCTTGTATGTATATGTGATGTGTGCATGTGTCAGGGTGTATTCCTGGCATATCAGTATAATCCAAAGAAAGTATTTGGAATATTCTTGCAATAATGCAATTAGTTGTTCTTGCTAGAAACTTTTTAAGAATTGATGTTCAAAGTTTTTCTAGAAGAAATTTCAACGCTTTTATTGTGGGAATTTGATATGGAGTGTACAAAAAATACTAATAAATGGGAATATGTTAAACTATCCATAGTACATGTTTCTTGAAAATGTTTACCTAAAGAGAATGCAAATAAAAATGGTGGGTACTTAATGAAGCTTGTTACAAAATTATAGGAATTTTTTCTGATTGCTCACAAATTACATGAATTTCAGGATGTTCATAAATTACAAGAATTTCCTGTTCATAAATTATAGGAATTTTATAATTTTCATATTTTACAAAATTGTGTGTTGTAGTTAAAGTTCCCGATGACTACCCCCTAAAATAATATAAAAAATCATGATGAGAAATTAGATGATTGATTTGATTTTCATCAATATTTTCCTCGAGATTGAATGTTTCTTCAATGGTTAGGAAAGTTTGAATTATTTCATCATCTGTTTCATTTTTACCTAACAATTTAACTTTCTTCAATTCACCTTCTATTTAAGTAGGATATATAAATTAATGTTTTTTATCTCTTCACTATTTGTTATTGTCATGTTTCCATAGCGACAACTAATGTATATGGTGGAATTTGCCCACCACAGTATTCCCAAGATTAAAAAATATCCTCCTACCGTAGATATGAGTAGAAGGATCATAGAGTATACTATATAAGCCCAAGAGTCAATAGAAACACTAATTAATTCTATAATTCCCTCATGTTTAATTATTTATTTAGTAACCAATTTTAACATTGTCGGAGTTGGTCTAATGTTGTCAATTTGTAGGCTTTCAATGTTTTTTTGTCATTGCATTTATGGTGGAACCTAAGTTAATAAGTGTGTTAGGAATAGAAATTTTTTTGATTGCTATTTTCACAATAGGTATGCCTAGGTCAACATATTTTTCTGCAATGATTTCAGTAGTCACTAGGCGAGTCAATCTACCTATAACTTTTATTGTTGATGGATTGTATTTCCTCTTTCTAGTTTTCTTAGTGCACAATTCCCTTATTGTTTTACTATAAATTGGTATGTCTATTATTGCTCTAAGGGAATTTTTATATAATATTCTTTAAATCATCAATAATATCAATCTCAGGTATGTTTTTTTGTATTTCTTATATTTTATGAACCAATCTCACAAGAAAAGGAGTTGTCCTAGAGGTTTGAGGTTGTTCTTATAAAGGGACAATGTATTTTATTGTTGTTTTTGGTTTTTATGTTTTATCTACAAATTTTTCCTTTTGTTCTTCAATTATTGTTGTAATTTTTGGGTTCAATACACTGCCATATCAAAAATTAATCTCTTGTAACTCTACAGGATTGCTTATTACTTTTACAAGAAATTACTATATTTTACAATATTTCCTTGTAATTGTACAAAAAAATCATGTAATTTTACTAGATTTTCCTGTAATTGTAGATAAAATTCCTATAATTTTACTAGAGCTATAATATATGTGGGAAATGATTCATATTCTTCATTATAAACATGTTTTTCCATTATGTTATTTGGATTTGCAATTGTTTGAGAAGGAAGTTGAGTAGGTCACGATGTTGGTTGATTAAAAGGAAGTTCTAATTGTTGGGATTGAGTTAATTGTGGTTGTTTAGGAGGATGTGGTTGTTGAGGAAGAATTGGATATGATTGTAGCATACTTGGGTATTGTTAATATGGTTGTAGTTGATATGGAGGTCGAGGTTCTTGATAGTATTGTTTTTGGTATGGGGGTTCAAATTTTTGTTGTGGAGGATAAGGATGGTAGGTATATTTCGAAAGCAAGTCCTCTCCAACCTTGCTGATATGGATGATTTTGGATTTCTTGTGGAGGCCATGCCTACCATGGAATTAGAGAATTCCATGTATTTTGAGGAACATTACAATATGGAGGATTTTGTTGACTAGGGTCTTGATACTCCAAGGTGCAATGTTGTAGAGTGATTCTACATTTATAGAGTTTCCTTGGTAAGTTTTTTTCAGTTCAGGTAATGTAGGAAATTATTCAAGTTTATGTGATTTTTCACAAATCAAACAAAATTGAATGTTATCTTGAGGGCACTCTCTTAAGGGATGTTTCTTACAATATTTTGTATAGAAAATAGAGAAAACTTATTCTTACTCTTCTTTCATCCTCCCAATTTGCAAATCCTATATTTGAGAAGTAAGAGTATTTAAAATACTAGTTTTGAAACCCTCTAAAATATTTCCTAATTATTCTCTACTCACAACTCTAGCAGTTGATTTAGTAACTTTGGTAAGAGGATTTCTTATCCCTACACTAGTTTTAGATTTCCCTCTTGAGTACTTCCTGCAAAAACCACTAATTTTGTCAAATGTTAGATGAGAAATGCCATGAGCACCCATTAAATTGAGTGTATGTATATATATTATATATTATATAGAGAGAATGAGAGAGAGAGGGAGAGAGAGAGAGATTTCATCACAAATTTCCTTTTAAGAAATATAGCAGGAACTATTTCAGGACTCAACTCATGTTGTTTTCATTTCTACAAATTATACACGAATCTTTCTAGAAATTCCTCTAGACTCTCCTCCTGAGAATCTCTAGATCTGAAACAACGTTGGTATTTCTTAAGAAATGATTTCTTCATATCATCCCAATATGAAATAGTACATTCACTTAATCCCATGAACCAACATAATGCATCTCTTCTCAATGTTGCAAGAAATAAATGTAATTTTAATGTATCAGTGTTTTAAGCATAGATGCAACATAAATTATAAAATTCAAATAGAAAATACTCATGGTATTCATTTACCCTACCAAAAAATGTATGGAGCGTAAATGGGGCAATGTTCTTCATTCGGACTTCGGCCCCTGGAATATCCACAATAGGAAAGCCAAATGTTTCTTCCCTGTCATCGCTATAATCTTTTGGTAGTGGTCCATTTATTCCTCCATTTCCTCATCCTCTTACACCATCTCTTCCATTTCTATGTTCACTACCTTCACCTCCTCCTATATTAGATCCTCTTTCCTCATTTTCCATATATTCATTCCAAAACACAATGCATATTATATTCCACCTGTTAAGAGAAAAATAATATATGTGGGAAATGATTCAAATTTTTCATTGTAAATAGGTTTTTCCAATTTGTTATTTGGATTTGCAATTGATTGAGAATGAATTTGAGTAGGTCATGGAAGTGGTTGATTAGATGGAAGTCTTAATTATTGGGTTTGAGTTAATTCTGGTTGTTGAGGAGGATGTGGTTTTTGAGGAAGAGGTGGATATGGTTGTAGCATTTATGGGTATTATTGATATGGATGCTATTGCTATGGAGTTTGAGGTTGTTTATAATATTGTTGTTGGTATGGGAGTTGAAAGTTTTGACATGGAGGATAAGGATGGGAAGGTATATTTCCATAGGAAATTCCCCTCCAACCTTGTTGATGGGGATTATTTTGGACTCGTCGAGGTGGCCATGCCTACCATGGAATTGGAGGATTCCATGTATTTTAAGGAACACCATAATATGGAGGGTTTTTTTGACTAGGGTCTTGATACATACCTGCTCCATGTAGTTGCCAATGTCTTTGAGGTGCAATGTTGTAGAGTGATTTTGCATTTACAGAGTCTCCTTGGTAAGTATCTTTGAACTCGGGTAATGTAGGACATTCTTCACTTTTATGTGATTTTTTACAAATCAAACAAACTTGAATGTTATCTAGAGGGAACTCTCTTAAGGGATGTTTCTTACAACATTTAGTACATAAAATAGGCAAAACTAATTATTTCTCTTCTTTCTTCTTCCTAATTTTCAAATCATCTATTTGAGAAGTAGGATTATTTATAATATCATTTTTGAAACCCTCTAACGAATTTCCTAATTATGCTCTACTGACACCTCGAGTAGCTGATTTAATAACTTTGGTAAGAGCATTTCATATCCTTGCACTAGTTTTAGCTCTCCCACCTCAGTAATTTATGCACAAATAACCAATTATGTCAAATGCCAGATGATAAATATACCAACACCCATTAAATCGATTATTATATATATATATATATATATATATTATATATAATATATAATATATATATTCATCACAGATGCCTTTTAAGAATATAGTGGGAACTGTATTATGACTCAAGTCATGTTGTTTTGATTTTTACATATTATACAAGAAATGTTCTAGATAGTCCTCTAGACTCTCGTATTCTTGTTGTATCATTCAAAATATATCCTCTTGGAGAATATATAGCTCTACAATAGGGCTGGTACTTAATAAGAAAATATTTCTTTCTATATTCCCAATATGCAATAGTACCTTCACCTAATCCCATGAACCAACGTAATGCAAATGTCAATGTTTCATGAAATAAACATAAATTTTTTTGCATCAATATTATAAGAATATATGTGAAATAAAGTATCAAATTAAAATAGAGAGGAGTCAGGATCTTCAGTTGTGCTACAATAAAATATTAGCAACATAGATGGTGGAATTTTCTTTATTTGGACTTCATCCCATGGAATATCCACATTAGGAAATCCAAACGTTTCTTCCTTGTCATTGTCATCATATTTTAGTGGTGGTCCATTTCTTCCTCCATTTCCTTGTCCTCCTACACCATCTCTTCCATTTCTTTGCCCATTACTTTCACCTCCTGCTATATTAGATCCCCTTTCCTCATCTGGCATACCTTTGTTCCAAAACACAATGTATATTGTATTCCAACTGTTAGGAGAAAAATCAAGACTTAGTTCTAATTAGACTCCTTATGGATTACTTGATGTACTAGATCCTTTTTTTGCTTCAGTTGAACTATCCGATTCCATTTCTTCTCCTACAGTTGGGTTAGTATATGGGGGAATTGAATTCAAATTTCTTTGAGATCTACTTCTACCTAATAATTCTCTATTAAATATTCCTCTAATGTATCTGATCTGGATTTAAACAGGAACATAACAAATTACAGATATAACCATAAATACGAAGATGCAGTAGAAATAACACTTCATTTCATTAATATCAAATACTGAAATATGCTTATAAATAGAATGGAAATAAAACTAGCTCGGGCGATGGTATCTTATCTCTAAGAAGAGATGTGGTAGCTACATGCCTCTGAACTATGTTACAATGAGGCTCAAGGACCTTTCTATTATTGGACAATAAGAGAAAACCCTAACCCGAGGAGATGTAACACCAAGCGTTTATGGGCCCTGTTGGGGTTAGTTGGACAACCAACTTCTCGGGGTCATGACTTGGTCATATTATCTTCGTTTGATGCGCATGATACCCCATTGAAAAGATCTCTTTGACGACTACGACAAAAAAGATGATTTAGATAGAAAATCGCTAGTGGTTTCCAAAAAAAAGTCATTTAAGGCCTCAAAAGAGCTCCGGAAGTTTAGGACCTGAAAAACTACTAAAAATAATAATTGTGCTACAATTAAGGAAACTAAAAAAATAAAAGAAACAATGGTGGGAGTACAAGTGGAATTGGTAGGTGGCCACCAATATCCACCTAGATTAGTATCTTAATCTGTACATACAATATTTAGCATAATTTTCATTGTAGGACACACTATGGTGGTGGCTCAGGTTCCTAAATCCTATCTTATATTCCTTGTCCCCCATATTAAAAAAATTCATACTGTAAGGTGTTGGCATTATGGTTAATGTGTTTTCATTGATGGAAACCTGTTTGACAAATATGTCCTTGATGTCAACCTAGTTATTGTTATGTGTGGAGCATGATTGTTCAGAGGTCTTTGTTTCAGCCTATACCCCTAGAAAGTTTGTACACCCCTCCACGCGGGGGGGACTTGTTCCTCCCACGGGGGTTTGGGGGGGCCGATCCCCCCTGGCTAGGGGGTCCGAGGGCCAGTGGTCCCCTGGCGGGGGCTTAGGGGAAACACCCCCGAAGCTAAAAACAGATGTAAAATTGCCTTGTAAAAGTATAGTAATTTCTAGTCAATCTGGGTCGTTCATTAGGCGGATGATATGACGGTAGAACTTATGTTTAGTTTAGGGTTTTTTGCCCTAGAAGGCAACCCCTCTCTTTATACGAGGGCATTGTATTTGAGGCTATGTAACAGATGTATATTCTCTGAGCGAGAAGCAGAGAGGTGAGACTGTGAGAAAAAATAGAGGATATTACAGCAGATCTGTTGTAGGTTGTGTCTCTTCATTTTGCTAGATAATAGAAAGGAAGGGCTGGCTGTTTGGGGTGGACGTAGCCCAAACTGGGTGAACCACATATATTTGTGTCTCACTTGTTTTATGTGATTTCTGTGTTTATATTTCTACAATATTTTATGTGTTCCATTGCTCTGTAATATATAATTTTTTAACAACTAGTATCAGAGCTAGATATTATCTTCAAAAGGATTCTTTAATGCTAGGGGTTTATAGTGTCTAATGAGATCAATGCAGCCTTTTTACAAATTTGGGTCTGGAAAATAATGGTGGAACAATCGTACGCAAAAGAACCTCGAGGAGAATGTGCAGAAGATAGTGCCGTAACTGCCAGGGATCGCAGTGCATTTGCGATATTTACCGGTTTGGAACATGCTAACGAATTGTTCGGGATTCCCGTGGCTTCAAAAATTGTTCATTTTCTGCTACGTGAGGCCACTAGTGCTGGAATCTATGAGGTTCGCGTCGGGCTCACAGTTGGAGTGGTTTGATAGATGCTTTTGAGCAAATGAAATTGAGAGAGGATGGATCAGAATCGCAGCAGCAATAAACAAAAAAAAAATTAATGAATTCAAAATTATTGCATGTAAATGGGCATACTACTGTAAGAACTGGTAAGGCATGTGTACCCTTCAGTGATCACAGGTAAAGTCTGGGTTAGACCTAGGTGATAGGGAGGGATGTCGGGTTAACAATACCTCGGGTAAAAACTTTGAGGGGGGTAAGAGCTAGAGTGAGCGGGATTGTCTCACTTAGCAAGATTGGCTGGAGTTAATCAAGGAACCCCAAGTCAAGTTTAAGGGGGGAATTGTTAGGTAAACTTAACTCAGGATAGAGTCAAAGTTGACCAGGTTAAACAGTGATGGTTTTGGGGCACATGGTATTGTCCACCCATAGTATTCTGCCCATGGTATTATATGTAATGGAGTTTATAAAAGGCTTGAAGGACTTCATTGTAATGCAAGACTTGGAGGTGAGCGGTGAAGGCTCACTTGGTCAGATTGGCCAGGGTTTTGGCCAATGCTAATGAGATCTTATTAGGTTGGGATTTTCCCCGGATTTGGGGTTTTCCTGGATAAACATTTGTGTTTATGTGTTTATGGTTGTTGCTGGTTATTTTTATATTTATTCCTCTCAGTAATTATCTATATTATGCAGTAAATTTCTTAACAGTTATAAAATGATGATTATGGAACTAATGTAGATGATAGGAATATTGGTATAGGTATTGTAAACATGAGAAAGTGTGTTGGTAGCCTTGTTATAGGTTTCTCTTAAAAGAAGATGAAAATGTGAAGTTTGAAAAAGTATACATGACCCCTGTGAATAAGTGTCATGTACATATGCAGGTTATGTGAAAAAAATCATGTAGATAATACAAACCATGGAAAATTGGATACTAGGGGCCATTACCATGGTAAATTCCCATAGTATTGTGTCAGCAACATCTATTTGATCTCATCAACATATACTAAAAATATTATCAAGGTATTTTCCTCTAGTATTGGCAAAGGAGAAAACTATATAAGGAGAATAATATCAAGGAGTTAAGTGTGAAATGTAATGCTTTATTATTGTGTGATCTAATTTGGAATAGGTGTGCACCAGGGAGAAAGGAGAAGGCTCAAATATGAAAGATATGAAGTTATATTGAATATATGCTTAAATGATTTTATTTTTGTAGAACGTTTAAATTACTAACAATGAAAGATATGTAAAACTATAATTTGATGAGTTTCATAGCCTTTGACAATATGTTCGCAGAGATCTACGTTTGACATGTGATTTGCAACGAAGCTTTGATTCAAATATTGAAATATATGTATGTAGTTTTTCTTATAGATATTCACGTACATGCACTGATATACCTCGCAGTAGTCATATACATATTCTATAATATTTTGTTTTAGATTGCTGCCTTATTTGGGTTTTGGTATTTATTAGTTTGAAATATATACACATGTTTTATGCATGATAAGTGTGTACATACATAGATCTGGTTAATTGAAGTCTCATATAAATTCCAGGGTTTGAATTGCTACTTGGTGATAACAGTTGATTTTTATTTGTTGTTGTTCGTAAATGATGTCTTGATGAGAATGGTCTATATTTGACAGTATGGATTTGATTGATTTGTTTGTGGCTGATTATGTTTCTTAGTAATGATATTGTAGACATGTGATTGGGCATTTAGAGATTCATTCTATGAGTAGATGTTGCATTGATTCAGAATTTGTACTAAGTATTCAATGATTTGAGATTTGTATGTAGGTGTTATGCAGAATAAACACATATATACCCGGGTATGCTTCAAAAAAAAAAAAAAAGTAAATATGATAAGGGTTTTTAATGACTAAATATTAGTTCTATGTTGATGATAGTGTGATTAATCAATGATTAGCTGACTTGAACAATATTTAGTGAATGGTTTCAAATTGGTATTGAGCATATTGTTGGGTGTGGGTCTAGTGTGAAAATTTGATGAAAGATGGCCTACAAGATTTGATGATTGTTTAAGATAAGTGTATCCAATATGAAATATTGTGAAACATGGTACACAAGGTGTTGAGGGTTGTAGCCTTTAGTGAGGGGGTAGGATCTCCCTTCCAGTAGGAGATGATAAACAAGATCAAGGTGTTGTATCTCCCTTCCAGTGGGTGTTGGTGAACAAGTGGAGGCTATAGCATCCTACAAGTAGTATCCTATGCGTTGGTAAGAGTTTACGATAGTAGAATATGTAATAAATATTTTCCTTATATAATAAGAAAGATGACAAAGATGAAAGTAACAATGGTTTCTTCCCACATTGGGTTTCCACCTAAAATCCCAACATTCTTATGTGTTGCTTATGTTGTAATTTATCTTCTCTTTTCTACACATTGAATGACTGACAAATTAATAATGCAATAATGAAGTTAAACATATGATGGAAAGTATTAAAAAAAGTAAACTAGATATATGCAATTTTATTTCACTGAAGTCACATACACACGCAGGTTATATGAATAATAGTAGTTTACAAAATTATGAATGTGAAATTGAAAGTTAAAGTGAATTAAAAAATGTTGATTCAACGCCCCCCTCATCCCCAGGTATTTTTCTTCACAATTGGTATCAAAGCAGGTCCCTTAGAAGAACCTTGATCACCTAAAGGGAGACCTATCAAGAAGAGCAGTCAAGAGTGATTATTTTCCATAATCCACCTTTGTTTCATGGAACTAACTTTATGTTTTGGAAGGTCAGAATGAGATCATATTTACTTACAATAGGAGATGATGTATGGGGAATTTTTGAAGGTGGATATCAACATCTAACATCCATTCCAACATATGATGTAGGAAATAAATTGTTTCTGAATAATTCGAAGGTGGTAAATGATATCTTGAGGATTGGATGAATCTGAGTTTGTGAAAGTCATGCAACTAAGCACCACAAAGAAAATATGGAATAAGATTGTTCAAAGCTATGAAGGTGAGTCTAAGGTAAAAAATGCGAGAATTCAATCATATATAATTCAGTATGAATCTCTTAGAATGCATGATGATGAAAGCATTGCAATATTTTCCCTTAGAGTGGATGAGATTGTTAACACAATGAAAGGCCTTGGTGACAAAATAAAGGATTCCATGTTGTTGAAAATATTTTGAGATCATTAACACTAAATTTCGACTCGAAAATATTTGTCATTAAAGAAATGTGAGATCTGAAAAAACTTACTATTGAACAACTCCATGGAATCTTAACGACTTATGAGATGAGAAAAGGGGATACATCAGGTATTAGAGAAGCAAACTTCAAAGCCATGAACAAAGGGAAAAACATTGTGAAAACTTAGAACTTGAAATTGTGGTTCTAAGAAAAGAACTTGAGAAAAAAATGGATCTAAATCTTAGATTTTCTGAAGGATCTAAAAGAGGAAATCATTAAATTTTAGCATTATCCACTAATCAAGACAGGGATTGGATACAATCTAAATCAAAATAATGAAACATCATATCCTATGAAATCTTTTGAAGTAGGTACAAAAAGTTATGCCAATGTTGTAAGAGGAAGCAAGACTCGACAAAAGAATGAAGGATCAAAATATATGCAAGAAAGATAACTGATAAATTACTCAAGAATTTACTATACTCCCAAGTATTCTTACTTCAATGGCCAACGCTTCATTTTTCATAACTTTGGTCACAAAAAAATTCATTGTGTTTCTTATAAAACTATGATGACTAGAGAACAAAGAAATCAACATAATGAAAATAGGTCAAAGAAGTATTTTTATAATTCCTTCTCCCCTCTTCATAATAAAGTTGAATTTTCTATTTGTAATAACATTGGTCATGAAGAAACTGAATGCAAAATAAGGATGAATCCATCTTATCAGCATGAGTATAATTCATAACTTCCCAAGGTATGGAAAAAGAAAATCACTCATCTAAAAAAAGTGACCTAACCTTGTATGCAAGAGATCAAGAATATATATGGTATATTGACAGTGGTTTCTCAAAACATATGACAGGTGATTGAGATAAGTTTGCTTCTTTTAATCAAATTAAGAAAGAAAAAATGCGACTTTTAGTAATAAATCACCCACTACTATTAGAGGAAAAGGATTTGTGGTATTGAAAAAAAGGTCAAAGTTGAGAATGCATTATTTGTTGATGGGCTAAAACATAGCTTCTTGAGTGTTAGCCAAATGTGTGATTAGAGACATGGAGTTATTTTCAGGTCAAATAATTGCTTGGTAAAAATTTTGGATACAGGTAAGACTATAATCAAGGGAACCAGAACTCCGGGCAATGTCTATATCCTAGAAAGTGGGAAAGAAAATTTATTTTTGAGAAAATGTGAAGAAAGTTGGCTCTGGCATAAAAGATTGGGACACCTCCAATTTTCTCAACTATAAAAATCAAGAAGGAAGGGAGCAAATTCATGACTTTCTAGACATATCTACACCTGAAAAATGCATCTACAAATAATGCCAATTTGGTAAGAAATCAAAAGTTTAGCTCAAAGCTAAGGAATGGACTTCAGGTATACTCCTTGAACTTTCTTATACAAATTTATGTGGACCTATGAGAAAGAAGTCTCCTTGTGGTGAGAAATACTTGATGTTATTAATTGATACCTTTACAAGAATGTGTTGGATCGGTTTACTAAAGCATAAAGATGAGGCACTTGAAAATTTTAAAATATTCAAGGATATGGTGGAAAATCGATTGGTATTAAAAATTAAATGCCTTATATATGATAGAGGAGGAGATTTTATATCAGATTAATTTTTCAATTTTTTTGAGTTGCATGGCATCAAAAGGAATTTTTCCATAGCTAAAACTCCTCAACAAAATTGAGTGGAAGAAAGAATGAATAGAATAGTCCAACAAATGGCATGAGTCAAGAACACCTCACAACTTTTGGGGAGAAGCAATACAAACAATTGTCAATAGACTCAACAAGGCCAGTGTTCGAGTAAATAGTTATAAAACCTCATATGAACTCTGGTATGGAAAATCTATAACTATAAAAAACCTTAGAATTGTTATTAGAAAATGTTTTATAAAGACAAATGATGGTAATCTTGGAAAATTTTAACCTAGAGTTGATGAAGGAAGCCTTCTTGGATACTCTTCCATAAGTAAAGGATATAAATGATATAATAAGAGGCTCCAAAATATTGTTGAAAATATAGATGTTGTGATTGATGAAGCATCCACATATACCAAAAGAGAAGTACAATTAGATGATGAACAACTCCTTGCTAAAATCTAAGAAGTTGTAGGAGAAGAAGAAAGAGAAGAATAAGAAGAAGGAAATGAAAATGCAGGTGTGTTAGAAAAAAGACTCCATCAAGGTGTGTTTAGAAAAATCAACCTAAATCTCAAATTCTAGGTGATAAAGAAGTTGGAATACAAAAAATAAGATCATTTGTTGGGTCACCTGGTCATTTAGCTGTATTATCCACAATTGAACCTCAAAATGTGAATCAGGCAAGAAAATATGAATGTTGGGTTAAGGAAATGAATGAATAATTTGATCAAATAGAAAAGAACCATACATGGGAACTAGTACCAATGTCTCATAATAAAAATGTGATTTGAACAATGTGGGTATTTAAAAAAAAATGAATGAAAATGGAGAAGTAATCTGAAAAAAACAAGACTTGTATGCATCCTATTGTACTCAACTTCTACGGATGATCCAAACATTACAGGATATTCAAGTCACTTATCCTCAACTTCTACATATTTTTTGTGATAACAATAGTGCCATTAGTATCTCTAAAAGTCCTATCATGCACTAAACAACTAAGCACAAACCAATCAAATACCATATTATTAGAGAGAAAGTTCTTGAACAAAAAATCAAGTTGGAATATATTCCTTCAAAGGAATAAGTTGTTGATTTATTCACCAAACCTCTTCCATGTGATTCCTTTGAGTATCTCAGACATAAGTTAGGAATGAATCCTTCCTCTTCACTCTGGTAATTTCTATAACATAATCAAATGAAACGTGACATGTTTAAGGGGATTCGTGAATATGAAAAATAAACATTTCATATTTTGTACATGGTTCCTATGAATGAATTGTGTGTATACGTGATTATTAACTTAAACAGTCGTGTATGGTTCTTTTTGATGATAAAGAAGTGGGACAAAGACAGGGGGAGCTTCTCATATGTTTCCATCAATTCATTGTTGGCTTTCTAGTTATGACATTGATTTATTGCAGTCTGTTGATAGTAACCTTATGAAAATTTCATAATGTATGAAAGAGTATTGGCTCCTTATGAGTGATGAATTATTGCAAAGTATTATTATTACTAATGATCAGTCTCCTTGTTGTTGGTAAAAAGGATATAATATGATCATATTTGATGATGGAGAGTTGGCATAGGTTCAGGGGGAGCATCTTCTATGCTTCTAATGGTTCATTGTTGGAATTACGGTTGTTTCAATACTCCTTATTTCATTATGTTGACTATGATTGGTAGCGATCCTAATATATGGTTATTGTTGCTATCTCTACTGAAAAATATACATGTTGTTGTCACTATGTCATGGATGCTTATATTGCATGTGATAAAGTTATTGATGGAGCTTTATTATTGCTGCTACAACTATTAATTGGTATTTCTTGATATTTTGGCTCACTTCGAGGATTTTCATACTATTGTCATTATGCCAATTATGTTGTTTCCATCAGATGAATATGTTGCATAATCCTACTTGAAGCATTGTGCTTTATCATGGTTTTTTTACAAAGATACTTCATTATTGAGATCCTTGTTTAAGGTTATAGATGTCATGTATGTATCTGTATGTACAGGTCATGAAAAGACCCATTTTGTGATCATTGTAAAATTCAATCATGTATGGCTATTGGAATCAAGCCATTTCATGTATGTAACCCCATTATTTTTTGTGATTGATGTAAAATTTAAGTCCACTATGTAACCCCATTATGTTTGTAGATTGATCATAGATTCATTGGTATAGGAGAGGTCATGTAATAGATCCATAAATCCATATTATTTATTGCATATCTTTAGAAGGTCCAACATATGCTTAGTGGAAGCATGGTCAATATGCAGGTTTCATCATTCAGAATGAAAATATTGAGCTCTGCAAAGGGAAATACTTCATTCAACCTAGTTCAAACCTTTTACCTTGATCTCATAAGGGGACAAAAGAATTGGTGTTTACAGGTGTTTTCTAGTGGTTTCCAAACACTAAAGTGGTTACCATTAAGTCCAAAGGGGGAGATTGTCAGCATTATGGATAACACATTATCATTGATGGAAACTTGTTTGAGAAATATGTCCTTGATGCCAACTCACTTATAAAATGATGATTATGGAACTAATGCAGATGGTAGGAATATTGGTACATGTATTTTAGATATGAGGAAGTGTGTTGGAAGCCTCGTTACAATGTGAAGTTGAAAAAAGTATATGTGACCCTTGTGAAGAAGAGTCATGTGCATAAGCAAGTTTTGTGAACAAAAGACGTGTACATAATCTTAAACATGGAAAAATGGATACTAGAGTCCATTACCATGGTAATTACCCATAGTATTGTGTTGGAAACATCTATTTGATCCCATCAACAAATACTGAAAACATTATAAAGGGATTTTCCTATGTTATTGGAGAAGGAAATAAAATTATAAGGAGAAGGAGATTAAGGAGTTAAGTGTCAAAATGTAATGGTTTATTCTTGTGTTACCTGATTTGGAATAGGTGTGCCCTAGGGATCAAGTGCACTCTTAGACCTGGTTCTAAATAGGGAAAGGTCAAAATATTCGTCAAAGGGGGGGTCTTCTAAAAACAACCACTCATCTGGGCAGGAATCTCCTTTAATTGAAGGTGTAAGATTGACTGAACTTTCTTGTCTTCTGGATATTCTTGAAATTAGATTAGGATTGTCAAATACCAGGGGAGGGTTTGGATCAGGATTAGCCCTAGTATAATGGGTCCTCCTTGAAGCCATATTTCAATCTTTTCCTAATTACTCTCTTTCTTTGTGAAATTTTATAAATAACTTCTAATAAACCCTTAAAGAGGCTGGAAATAAAAATTTTAAATTTCTCAAAGGTTTATTAAGACTGAGGGTTTGAGTTCCCCAGTATGGTCACCACTATGTTATCACTCAGAAGTCTTCCCTAGAAGTTATAAAAAGAAGGAATAATCCGAGGTAACCACAAACCTACTCTTTTAGACTCGGGTTCTAGCCAACCTAAGTCCAAAGAGGGCTCTCTATTTATAATTTAATTTTGTTTTGGTGGGATTTAGTCTAGTTCTTAGTGCTCATAAGGTTTTGATTTTGGTTGGGTGGTGGAATTCCAGGAACAAATGGAAAAAACAAGGTTTTCGAGCCATTGGGCTATGGAGTCAGTCAAAGGATGACTTAACTGGATCAGATCAATCACTAAAGGGAGAGTTCACAGGGCAGGCTAGCAAAGCAAAAGGAAAATCTTTAGGTTCCAATGGATGAGGTAGTCCTAACCATGTTGAAAGGGAAATGAAGAATCCTTAAACCGGGATCAAGATGAAGAGAAGGAGGTGATCATGAGCAAAGAGAAACTAAGAATCCTTTTCTATAGACATAGGGGGAAACTACGAAAGTAAGGGCGAAATTAAGAATTCCCAGACTAAGATAGTTTAGCAGAAAACATTAAGAATGTAAATAGTCAAGACAAAAAGGATTTAAGCTAGTTTTGAAATATCATTCCTAGTTTAACATTCAGATTTTATAGAGACACATAAGATTATTTATAAACATGAAGAGAAACAATAATACACATGAGATAAAGAATACTTATTTGATTTCCACTTTACACAAGCATCTTGTGAAATGTCTTTACTTTATTCCTTGATCCAGCAAGCCAATCCAATCTTGATTACAATAGCTCCTTAACTTGAGAAGAAAATGTCTATAGAAATGTCTTTGAATCCACCCTCAATATTTTGAAAGGTGAAGTATTTACACAAAAGGTATTTACAAAATATCTTAAAACAATATGAGAATTAATCTAGGAAATCAAAATATCGTCAAGCATGAAGATGGAGGTAGATGGAAAATTGCATCATGTTGTCCCTTTTATTGTGGTTGTGCTGGCTGTTGTAGTTGAACTCGAGCCTTTTTAAGCTAGCTGATATGTGTAAGCTGGAATCATTTGTGTCTTTAACCTTTGACTGATATTATTTACATGTTACTCTTTGACCTTGTTTACCTGTTTTCATCTGGCTGCCATTTATATTTACTGTGGTAACTTATAGTAAATCTATCAATTTTTTCCACCATTCATCTTCAGGTAACTTTATCTTGAGCATCCTTCTATATATCTCATCTGCCTCAGTGTATTGGGAAAAATTTGGCTTGGTGACAAATAGATTCTTCACTTCATGCTCTAGGAAGAATAAATTTTCTAAAGTATCATATAATACTTTCCCTGTTGGTAATGCTTTGACTCCTAAAGTGCTAGTATGTTCTTTGGACAATTTCTCTAGTCTGTCAACATAGTCTGATTGGATCATAAGTTTGTCATTGATTACAATGGGATTGGGAAGGCCTTTATCCCTTAAAATTTGAAGCTTTGTCATGAATCTCTCAATACCAATTTGCATGTTATGGCATTTTTTCTCTAGATTGAGCATAAGGTTCCTTTTAGTCATAACCTTTTTGACTTGGATGATGGTTTCAATTCTATCCTCCACACCAAGCTCACTTAGTTCCTCCCTATTCTTGTTGTTCAAAAATATGGTGAGTTGATCAGCCTCTTCAGGCTTGTCTCTGAGGTCTTCCTTGATCTTTTGTATTACTTCAGTGGCCACTTTCACTAGTTCTGTTTGCTCGAATATTGCTTGAGTTGATGGCCAAACATCATTGATTGAGTCAATGATGTTGGTCCAGAGCATTTCCTTAGTTTATCCTAGTGGCTTTTCCAATGTTAAATCTTTTTCAAGGAACTTTATCCTCTCACCCATCCTTAGAGTTTTATGTGTTTCTTCTTTTTGTTGTATTTGAGCAAGCTTACAACCATGTTCTAGGCTTTCTATTTTCTCCTTAAGTTGTTTTAGCTATGTAGCCTAGATGGGCATTTCCTCCATGGATTTCACTAACTATGCTATCTTTTTTGTTGATGTACCTGTAGTTGTAGACTCGGTTGTGATTGGAAGTGATGTAGCAAGTGGAGTTGTTGGTGCTAAAGAGGCTGCCAATGTTGAGGGAACTGTAGCAGAGACTCTGGGAATAACAGTTTGTGGAGTGGTGGCCAACTCACTCTGTTTAGATTGAATCAATGTGTCCAACTCTGTCTAAGTTTCCTTTAGTTGATTATTTAGCTTAAAGACCAAATCCATAAGCTCTTCTTGTTCCTTCTGAGTCTCTAAGACTTCTGTTGTTTGTGGATGATGAAGATGTGGAATTTCGAGCTGTTTTTTCAAAGCAACTATGTCATCATTCTTCTTTTTAATTAACCTTTTTGCAACTTTCACATCTTTGGGATCATGTCCCAACTCTATCATTAAGTCCTCCAAGGACTTGATTCTAGTATCCTTGGCTTGTGAGGAGGTCTTTTCTAGTTGAAACTATGATGATATATTATTCAGTGAATTCTGTAAGTAGTGGGTTGTAATGGCTTTGCTTGTCAATGTGGAATATACCATTTCTCCTGTATTTTTTATGCAGTTCAATTTGGTCAATGGGATATATGTCCTTTCCGAGCACTTCAAAATCCGTCTTGTGGTAGTCAGCTGCTGATCTGGGCTGCTGAGTGGTGGGCTTCAAGAAATTCATCTTCATTTTTCCATCTTTCATATCAAATGCTGACATAATCATTGTTTGGTTGCTGGGAGCCATTTTGAGGTACTGTGCATAGCATTAGGATTTTAAATTGTCATTTCCGGCCTTTATTTCCTTATACTTTTCTTTGATATCCTAGTCTTGGTTAGCTGGAATCCTTAATGAGGAATCTTCCACAATTTTTTGTCTTTCTAACATTTGAGTAGGTGTTGTGGAACTTTCTTGTGTTCCTCCAGAGGGAGTTGCATGTCTTCTCCCTTCTCTTTCTGTTCTTGTGGCTCCAGCTATTTCTTCTGTGAATTCTTGCTTAGAGAAAGGATTGAACCTTTTCCTTTTGACATATGTTTGTGAAATGCTCTACCTGAAGGAGTGGCCTCCTCCCTGTCTCTTTTTAGGTTTCTCTCCTCATTTAGAGGAGTCTGTAAGGTAGGGTGAGTACTCATGATGGGCTTCGGTAGTTTTGTTTCAGTCAGTTCTTTTGATAGATCTAGTTGTTTTGACTCTTCTTGAACCTAGGGTCCTTCTTCTGCTTGTTGTTCACTGTGTGCCTGTGATTCCCTTTGAGCTTGGGGTTCTTGTAGTACCTGTATGAAATAATCTTTATCAAGTCTCCTCTCTAGATCAATTAATTCATTTTCAACAGCAACCTCAGTGTTATGTCTATCTACTAGAGTATTGTCCACCCATTCCAACTGATTTGCATATTTTTCTACCTTAGGGATTTTGTGGTGGATATAGGGAGACAACTTGTTTTTATGTCTTCTACTGGAGATGAAATCAAAGGGGTCATATCTCCATATGAAGCTTTGTTTCAGTTTAAGCCTTTGAAGGATTTCTTTTTCTTCTCTTCCAACTTCTCAACTATTGCACATAAAGGGGCCTAGTTGATCTTTGATCTTGAGTTGAGCCTTCTTTTTGAGTTTCACAAAATGTACCTCATCTGAATTGATTATCTACCAGTAGTACTCTAGAGAAAATAACCTCATTGGGAGTGTTTCCAAGAAAAATAGTGTCTTTTCGATTGACTATCCCTCTAGGATTGGTAGCTACCCTAGAAACAACATTTCAAAGTAATTCAATGATTTCTTCTATGCACAATAGATAAGGGAAGGATGAGAGGACCAACCTGGAACTTTTGCTTAATCTTTTGCTTGATCTTTCTCCCCCTTGACAGAGCTTGCAAATCTTCTCCATACTTATCCCACTAGAAGAGTACCTGTAGAAACACAGTAGCAAAGAACCATCAAAGCATCTTGATCTATTGTAACATAAACACTACAGAATCAAATATATAATGAACATACATTGGCATTCACAAATAATAACATTCACAAGTGCACAATTATATGGAAGAAAACTTGAAGAAATTTATTAAATAGAAGGGAGAATCACAACCCAGTTGTCTGATCCATCATCGTCCTCCTAGCATCAATCCCTCTTCACCTCATGAAATAGAAATATCACACCAGTAATACAATGTTCTTATCTCAAACACAAAATATCAATACTTCCTTGCAATTCACAACATTCCAGTCCCCGGATCTCTTAAATGAGGGATCCATTTATAGATGTGTGTAAGAGTGTGAGTCATCTCTAGGGTTTTGATTAGTGTCATTCCACTTGTTGCATTTGATTCCACTTGGATATTTCTTGGATCTCCTACTCATCCCTGGGTGAATTCAGAGAGGCAAGTGTCATAGGAGATGTTTCTAGAAGATTCCCTTGGCATTCACATAGCAAACTGTCTCAAAAATTTGTCCATCCTTGCCCATCGCACCTTACATAAGGCCAATTTAGGCCAATTCTGGATGGTTTTTTAGGTGGAACTTTTGGCAAATGATGTAAGCAGATGACCATGATATTTTAGGGTATGAAACAACACTTTTAGGGGTTTAAAACCCTTAGTTTATTGAAATATAATATTGAGGTTGAAGTGCCCAAATATGTCTATAATAGGGAGGTATCTAGGTAACTGGTATGGTGCTAACTCACAGCCGTAGATCCTAATTTCAGTGTGATTTTGGTACAAGTACCAATCTCCCACTTTGTGTTGTTTTGAAAGTTGTAGGATCCTCTTGATGTCTGAATTGATCCTTGGAGGAGGACTTCCTAACAGCATGGTCACTACAGGATGTACAAAAAGATCTATGAAGTCTTTGCATGGACATGGTGATTCAAATTTGTGGATCAAAGGAGTCCAGAAGACTACTGACCTAGGGTTGCCTCTGGTATCAATTTTTTGAAGAGTAAATGGGAATTTATCAGCTTGATAATATAAGAAGAGGTGGTACAGAACTGAGGAATAATTGAATATTCTTTCATAGTTCATTCTCAAGAATTGATCATGCATTTTATTTGCTATGAATTTGGCATAATCATATATGATCGCAGGGGGCTGTCCTATGGTAAAAATGGACATGAAGGCTAGAATGATTTCATAAACATACTAACTTGTAGTATAGCCTAAGACACTAGATATCATAAACATAATGTCCTGGACAAGTTTAGAAAATATGGTAGCTACATATGGAGGGGGTTCTATTGGGACATGCTTTCCTTCCCTGATGAAGGTGTGAAGCATTTCAGCAGGTTTGGCAATGGTAATCTTGGGGAATTTGTCTAGCAGGCCTCTAATGGAAATGTGGCTCAGATTTTGTCCTAGTCGCAACTCCAACATTTTATTGATGGATTCAGCAGTGATGGTGAAAAGTATAGTATGGTCAGGGGACATCACTACTCTTTGACTGGGACTGTAGTTTGTATGGCAATAGTGAAAAATTTCGGGAAAGATATGCAATGAAGGGAATTGGTACTTGGGTAAATTAGGCTCCCTAACACCTATTTTGCATGTATGGTTTAGGTATTGGTCTATTTACTGGCAGCCTAATTTCAATGGGGATTCATGGACAAAGGTGTCCTTGATTTGGAATTCTTTGTTGGCTAAAGGGAGATGGTGTAAATCTAGATCGGGAGTGGTAATTGATCAGACATCCATTACAACAGGAGCGACCATTCTTAGTTCTTGTGGTTTTAAGAATGGGGAAAAGGGTTTTTAGTCAAATTGTGGCAATTTGGTTCAATTAAAGAGTAGTTGTGGGTTTGCAAGGCAATTCATTCACTTAATTACTTAATAACTCTAAGCAATTGGATAATTGGTTCATAAATGAGACAAAGTTTATGTTGTGTTTGGATAAATACCTAGAATTTTTTGCTCTGACGAGTTGACGGGCGACTGTGCATGGTTGCAGGAGGTCTATCTGAGTTGGAGGGTCGACTGGAAGTTCAATGCTGACTGCAGGTCGGTGGTTGGATGTTGGTTGGCAGTTGGATGTTGTTTGTCGCTTACATGGAGGTATGAGCATATGTTTCACGATAAAACCAAAAAATTATGAGTTTATTTTTATTTTTATTTGCAAAGTCAACTATCTGACGAGCACATGGGGAAAAAGGTACATTTGGATTTTAGCAGGAGATGGGATGTTTCATTGTTTAGAGGGAGGCGGTAAGTGGGTTTGTTCGCACAAATTTTGGGGCTAGAGTGGTTTCGGGGGAAGGCCACCTAATGCCATTCATCGGGCACCATGTAGCATTAGGGCCCAAAATAAAACTGCCCATATCAGGCAGGTAAAGGTCGAGCTTCGAAGGCTGCTTGATATGATCCTCCACTATTGGATTAACAGGGGAATGATCGTAAGGTGATTTGGTTGGGGTTTATGTATGAAGGGAAATGGATGGGCTCAGCCAATGATTAAGCACAATGGGTTTTATTTAAATAATGGATTAAGGTGGGGTTAGGGTGTAATTTGATTGGCGGAGGGTTTTGGTTATTAATTAATCGTTGATCGATTAATTAACCCATCAGTTGTGTTATTGTATTAATAAAGTTTATTTTTCAAACTTCTTTGGGGCAGGATATTAACATAAGGGTTTTGTTTTATATCTATACAGGAAGGGTTATTTCTTTAGGGAATTAATATATATAAAGTTAGAATTTAATATGAAACGAAAGCTCTAATGTGTAATGTATTCATTCATTTGCTGTTTGTCATAAACACATTATACTTAGGCTTAAAGTATTTTTGGGTTTTTTGAGAAAAGGGGTCTTTTCATGGGGGATGACCACTTCTCCTAGGATAGCAAGGTTATATCCTTAGAAAAAGGGGTTTATTAGGGGAAAATGAATTTTCCTTAGGAAAATGGTGTTTTTTCTTAGGAAAAGGGTTTTTTTTGGGACTATGAGTGAATTGATGGGGGTGAATGTTCATGAGGGGATTTTTAGTACTTAAGACCTATAAGTCATTCGGTCTGTTACGCCCCTATACCAATATGTGTCATATGTCATGATTGACTTGATGAGCTATGTAATATGTTCATACCTTTTTTTGTTACAAAGGTTTTCCATATTTTCAAAAAATCAAAAAATTTAAAAAATATAAAGAGGGTATACCCTAAAGGAAAATCAAAAGGTAAAAAGAATAAAAAATGGTCGAAAAAATGAAGACAATGAACCCCAACAAAGAGAAAGACCAGGAAAGTGTGCAAGTCTAAATGCCACTACGTTTTTGCTTTGTGTAATAAACGTTTGTGTGCAGCTTGTCACTCATGCCATAATTGATGAATACTCAAATTATTTAAACTTGGCTAATTCATTTTTCAATTTTATGTTGTAGAAATAGAGAATAAATATTTGACCAAACAGTTTAATTTTAGCAGGTAAGTTGATAGGTAGAGTAAATAAAAAGGAGCTCAACAGTTTAATCTGAGCCCATGGATGTAATAAGTGGAAATATAAATAGGCTTTTCCATTTAAAATAAAAGGAAGATTTGATAAGGGTTTTCCAGTCTAAGTGCACCCAAATAAAGAAGTAAAAATGCTAGGATAAAGTAGGTAGGGTAGGTAGTTGATGTTGCAGAATCATATGTGATGAATGATCTCTCTAAATGTGTTCATTTTTTAATTTCATCACAAGGCCAGGGGATGCAGTACATTGAAAGCATTTCAAGCAAAGCAAAGTTAGAATAATTAACTCCCCTTCACATTTTCCCTAATTATTCACTAATTTCCCCTAAATACTAATGTATTTGCTAAATTGGAGGGGCTCAAAGTATTTCTCTGACTTTTGGAGGGATCGGACCCTCGGCCTAATAATTTAAAAAGCCTAAGTACTTTAAATCATTCATAAATCATTCATTCATTTTCATAAGTCTTTTCCTAAGTAAAATCTTATTTTACTTAGGAAAATCACATAACTTCCCATAAAAGCCCTTTTTTCATCTTAGCCTAAGTTTAAATACACACTTTAATTTTTTTTACTTTGCGCTTTTATTACATTATCATATTAACTATTAAATTATATTATATAACTCCCGCATAAAAATTCACCCTTTCCTGTATTATTTGAACTATTAAAAAATCCCAAATTTCTATATATCCCACCCCTTTGGTTAGTTATAACCATAAATACATTTTAAACAGGATTAACTAATTAACCCATAACTAGTTAACAACCCTAATCCCCCGTTACATTAATAAGGAATTAATTAACCCTCACGGTTAATTAATAACCTCACTGACCTATCACACCACCCCCGATATAATTAATTAAACCTTAATTTTGTTGGGCCCGCCATTGTTAAACCCCATCACATCGCGCCTCCTGTCACCCGTCCGATCACACCTCCCATATCCAATGGTTTTTATCAATATTGCGCACTCCTTTATGATTGTGCATTAGCACACAATCACAAAGTGGTTTTAACACAATGCCTCCGCCATGTGTCACAAAACCTGTGGAATCGATAGCTCCTGGCTCATTACCGCCCATCCCCAAAAGCGATGTGATGTGAAACTGCTTACTGCCTTCCCGCATACGACAAAAACCGTCATGTCACTCCCCACTAACGTCATCCACTCGAAAACCAAAAAACCCTGCCAACCCTTGACTTTGTAAATAAAATGAATAAGTCATTTTTGCCCTTGATACTGCAAACCTGTGCTCCCATGCAAAGAACATTGAGGTCAACTATTCGAGGTTTTCAACCACCAACTTGCTAAGAAACTTGTAGCCGACGTAGCACAGAACCTGTTAGCCACTACCAGTACCTATTATTTCACTGATCATCCCCCAGAAACAGGTATGTATCCAAATTCTCAACAAAACCCTACAAGTTCTCATTTTCTACTATAATTTGATAGAAAAGACCCAATTTGAGTACAATTCAGTCATTGTTTCATCATATAAGTTCCCAGACCTACTATTTTGCCCATTGTTCAAATAAAACCTAAAGTTCTTTTTCTGAATCCATAAGAACCGGAAATGGAAACCCCTGTGGCTTTGAATGTTTCACCCATGAATGCTCGTCATAAAGATTTAGACTATCTGCCTCTTGTGGATAAAGACTTCCATATAAAAGACTTATCCACTAATAAAAATCACCTCAAAGTCTTTTTCCAAAGTAGAGACAACTAACTGAATGGCTCTGACATCTTAGGACTATGGGAATCTAACCTTCATGTGTATTTTCTCCCCTCAGTCCATGTTTTCCCTGATATAATTCATCAATGCCAGGCCAGTTATGACCCTAATAGCAGAGCAGTTATGTCCCCAAGCCAAACAGTCCTCTTCCTAATAACTACTCAATCCATCAAGGAAATGTTGCAATTCCACTCTAGTCAAGCTCTGACTCTCATTTCCATTGGATATTGGCTCGAGAAATCCACCCAATTGTCTCAGTCAAAACTGAATCACATCTGTCAGACTTTCATGTTACAGAAACATCAGACCAAGGGCCCCCCTCCTTATCTGCAAACTTCTCTCACAGAAGTGGAAAGACTTAATGTTGATATGATATATTTAATTATGGGATTTAACACTAGTGAGTTTTTTGATGAGGTAACCCTAGTGTTGTTGTCAATTTTTACTCCTAGATAGCCCCCTACTATTAAGTATGATTATGCCTCCTATATTGCTAACAAGATTCATGACCAGTTCTTGCTATTGGACAATGAAGGAGTTTTCAAGTATACTGCCTTCATGTATCATCTCATGCTATATTATTAGTCAGAAAACTTTCCTTTCCCTATCATGAAACTTGACACCAAAGGCAATCCAAGGTCTGTCATTTTTTGGATTCCCATATTCCATGCATCCTATGAATCCCCTTACTCCTATAATGAGTTCATTGATCAGTTTGTTCATCTAGCAACCACCTGATTGGTAGGAGCTTTCCCTCCTAGGATCAGTGGTGATATTAAGAAGATCCTTCAACTTTCCAAGCAGTACATGATAAGTGATCGGTATTTATACAAAAACCACATAGAAATAAGGATTTATGGGCGTGAGATTTGTCCTTTCAAGTTACCAAATATGTTCCAATGAGACTGTTTGCATTGGAATATTTTAGACAAATGATCAATTCAGATTTGGTCCACTTTTACAATGCCAAAAGGAAAGCTCAACTCAGGATCAAAAATCAATTATTCCCTTTTGTCTGTAACACTAGGGAAGCATGGAGAGAAGCAGAGAGAATTCTAGAAGATCACCTTAAGTTGCACAAAATTTTTTGGTGGATGCCATATGACCCAAATAGCTTTATCCATGATAGAAGAATGAAGCATAGCCTATCACCATATATACACCATAGAATCCCATAGATTGAAAATTTTGTCAATATGGATGAATGGAGGGAACAAACCTTAGTAGAAAATGATAGTAAATAGGTCAATATATAGAATGTTATGAGAGACCTTGAGAACACACTTGAACTGGATTCTTTTGGGCAGGTACGACTTGAATCATCTCAAAGGTCAGGGGTTAGTGCCTCTACAGCTAGAACATCTCAGTAGCCTTCATAGGATACCAACACACTAGCTACAAAAACATGCAAGGGAAAGGAACCAGAGACCAATACTCAAGCTACAAAGAAATCTACAATGTCAAAACATCCAGAAACTCCTAAGGAACAAGCCCAAATTCACACTTCTCCAATTCAAGGCAATGTTGGAGAACCCCCAATCTTGCAGACTCCTCTGAATGAGGAATGGAACAAAAAGAGAGAAAGGAAGTAGCTACCCCTGCCAGTGGACCCTCAAAACAGCCTAGTGCCAAAAGGAAAAGGCTAAATCCTCTTTCAGAGGAAGAATTCATTGAAGAGACTACTGATAGTTAAAGGAAAGAAGGAGTAGACAACCATAAAACTTTCCCAGTAGGTGGGACATCCACTAGCTCACAGAGACAGGAGCTAGAAAGACATCAAAGTACAGAGGTATCATCTTTCAAGCCACCAGGAAAGGACACTTCAGATATAAAGAAGAATTTTATAGAAATAAAAGCCAAGAATGATTCCTTAAGGCTCCTGGTTTAAAATCAATATTTGAAAATGGCTCCCACTAATCAAAACAGATTGATGTCAGCCTATGAAATCAATGAGGATAAAATGATAATGAGCTACTTCAAACCTAAAGTACCACAACCTCAATCAGCAGCAGACTATCTCAAAACCAATTTTGAAGTCATGGCATCAGACATTCATCCTTTAGACCAAATTGAGTTGCACAAACAAATAGGAGAAATGATTTATTCTACATTGACTGGTAAGGCTATGATGGCCCAAAGACTAGAGAATTCTCTGAACAATACAATTTCCCAATTACAACTGGAGAATGCATCCTCTCAGGCTAAAGAAAATAGAATAAAGTCTTTAGAGGAAGTAATCATTGGGTTGGGCCATGATCTGAAAGATGTGAAGGGTGTAGAAGCCCTGCTTAAAAAGAAAGATGAAGACATAGTTGTCTTAAGAAAGTAGCTAAAGTTGCCTCCAACAAAACATCCATAGACTGATGAGATCATAAAGCAAAGGTCTAAAGAAGAGCTAATGGATTTAGTCTTAAAACTTAATGAAAGAATAAACTAGACTGAGCAACCACTAGAAAAATCATTGAAGGGTAAGCAGGGAGAGTCGACCTCTCAGCCTCCCAATGTGATACCAGTAGTCTCAACTGCAGTCCCTTCAACCCTTGGTTCAACTCTAGCACCAAACATTCGAGCAACCACAGCTGAGGCAGTCACAGGTCCAACTACAGAAGAAGGTACAAGAACAGGAACAACAACAACAAGGATTTGAAATACAAATACAGAGGAGCGAGTAAAATCAATGGAAGAAATGAAACTACAAGTTTCAGAGCTGAAAAGGGTAAAAGAACAATATGTCAACTTAGAGAAAAAATATGATCTCTCAAAGATAAATTTTGTAGAAAAAACAAGGGAAATCAAAGGATTAGCAAACAAAGTTAAATCATTAGAAAAATATCTCACATTTGACAAGCCTCTGACAGACATTAAGAAGATTCTATTGGCCAACAACATTCAGTTAATAAATGATGTTTGGCCATCAATCCAAATAATTTTTGAGCAGATAGATTTGGTAAAGGCAGCCCGAGAAGAGATTCAGAAGACAAGAGCAGAATTAGGAAAGATTCCTAAGGAAGCCACCAGGCTCATACATTTTTTGAATTACAAGAATAAGTACTAGCTTCAAGAACTAGGCATTGAAGACAGAACATACAACATTCTAGAAGTCAAAGGGGTATTAACTAAAAGGACTCTAATGTAAAATTTAGAAAGAAGATTCCATGATATGCAGGAGGAAATTAATGCTTTTATGGAGAGATTTGGTACTTTGCAAAGTAAAGGGCTACCTAGTCCTTTAATTATTAATGACAAATTAATGAGTCATATAGATTATGTGGAAAAATTGAATCAATATGTAGGCAACTAGGCAAGTTCACCACAAGTGCTTCAACATCAAAAGCACTCCCTATAGGCAGAGTTCTCTATGACAGTCTAGAGAACCTATTCTATGTTGAGCATGAAATAAAGCACTTGTTTCCTATTCAACCTACCTTTTTCAGGTACACTGAAATAGATAAAACCCTCAGAAAACTTCAAAAAACCAGAATACCACAGCCAAAATGGTGGGAAGAAATGTTAGAAAATTTGTAATTTCTCTGTGGTAAAAAATGAATTTTGGTTATTTACTACAGTCAATGGGGGTGAAAGAGGATAAAGAGAGATCAACAAATAAAGAGTATCAAATGTAGGTAAAATGTATCAGTAAGAAGATAAAAACAGAGTAGCCAACAGAGAGTTACATCAAAGAAAACATGATGCCAAATCATAGGGCCTAACTCCAGCACATTCTCAAGAATAGGGACAACAAACCATCCGTTTGCCTCTATCTGTTATCTACGAGACTATCTGGCCCTATCTTCATGTAACTTCTAGTTAGTCATCTCAGATTATATCTCACTTTGTTATGAGATATTTTATTGTAAAATATGTGTATAAATACTCCCTCGTTTAGAGTAATGAGGGTGGATTCTTAGACATTGTTGTAAAACTGATTATTTTGGAATAAAGTGCTGTTTGACAAATTTTGCATGGCTGGCTAGATGAAGAATTAATGCAAAGGACTTTTCACAGGATTCATGTGTTGAACAACAAACAAATAAGTATCTTATATCTCATGTGCTATTGTTTTCTTTTTTATTATATCAATTATGTTCCATATTTGAATATTAAAAAGAAAAATAATAATTCAGAATGTGCTTAAGTGCAATCTGTCTTTAATCATTTTTGTTCTCAATGTTTTCTTCTAAACTAGCATAAACAGTGAATTTTTAATTGCTCATGTTTCCTAGTTTATTCATTTTAATCATTTAGTAAACAATTCTTAATTTCTCTTTATTGGTGATTAGTCAAGTTTTCTTCTCTTAAAATATGTTGACGGATTCTTAATTGTGCTTCATCCCTTTTAAGTTTATCCAATATTTTTAAGTCTCTATTTGCTCCCTATTTGGCTATCTTGCCCTGTGAAGCCATCCTTTTTGGAGAAACCAAATCCTGTTGAACCATTTCCTTTGACGCCATTAGCCCAATGGCCTGAAGTAATCAGTAATACCCCTCTACTATTGACTTTCACAAACAAACTCAACCAAAATCTCAAAGCTCCAATAACTAGCCTAAAACCTTATAAAACAAAGCTAAATCTAAAAGAAAGAGCCCTCTCTAGGTACATATTGGCTAGATTTTGTACCCAAAATTTGGTTTGTGGTTACCTCAGATCCCTTTCCTCTTCTTACAAATTCTAGGAAAATCTGAGTGATAAGATAGTGGCGACTCCACTAGGGAACAAAAATTTGTTGTTATTGTTGTTTACTTTATAAACTACAGATGGAGCCTAAAGTTATCCAGGTAGCCTTCGAACTGCTCTTGTTTTGCAAGTGCATAAGTAGATGAATGATGCTTTAGTCTATCTCCGATCTAGTTTATGAACTAAACATGAACCAGTTCCTCAGTTAAACAAATCTTTAGGAAGGTTTTAATTCAAATCTAAAACATCTTAAAGAAATTACAGAAGTTGTTGTTGAAATTAATTCTGAAAATTAAAACCAAGAAATCTGGCTTCAGAAAGGACTCATTACATTAGGTCAAATATTGATCCAAATCCACCACTTGCATTTGAGAACCCCACTCTGATTCCCAGAATTCTTACGAGACAGGAAAGTCAAGAAAGTACTGCCAGTTCTCGATCCATCTTCAGGTCAAGATCCTACCCTGATAGGTGGATTTATCTCAAGGACAAACCCTTTGATGAGTTTTTTGGGACCTCTTTATTTGTAACATTTTTTGACTCCGAATTGATTCACTTGGTTCCAGACCCAGTGTTTATTGAAGAATTATAAATTTGAAGCTGTTAGTTACTCAATAGACAGACATTTACAAAATTTAATTCAATATGAGCTTACTTCTGAAAGAACACCTCATCCCTCTACAACCACTACTGCTTCTGCAAGTTCCTCACCTTTCCCCCATACCTCTCAACCCCAAACCACTCCACCACAAACCCCTCCTTCTACTCCTCCATCCACAACCCATATTCCCATTGCCACCCCTACTCCATCTATTATTTCATTACCTCCAGGCATCGCAAACAGGTATACCCCTCTTGTTTTACCTTCCAATTTAGGTGCCATGCCCCAAGACTATTAAAGTAAAATCACTCCATTCGATGGTACTGGCACCTACACAGCTCAACAACATACCAAAAAAATGTTTGACTATTTTGAAATATATGAGATTGATACTGTTGATGTAACAATGAGGATATTTGTTCAAAGTCTAACAGGTGAAGTCAAAACTTGGTTTAGAGCTCTAAGGGAAAATAGCATAGATAGCCTAAAAACCCTTTCTACACAATTCTTGGATTGTTGGGAGAAGAAGAAAGATCCTTTGCAGATCTTATCTGAGTCTGCAAACCTCAAGAAAAGAACCCAAGAAACTGTGCAAGATTACTGCACCTGATTCAACACTGTCTACAATGCTATTCCTCAAAACCTCAGACCCCCACCTGATTTCACCTTGATCAAATTCCCAGATGGATTTAATTCAGATATGGCTTTTCAGCTAAGGGAAAGAGCCCCTAGAACTTTAGAACAAATGCAAAGTATAGCTGTCAGTGTTGAATCTAATCTGATGTCAAAACGTGCCAAGGTTAGAATTGAAAGAAGAATACCACTAAAAAAAGAAACTTCACTTGTTGAATAGAAACTGGATGCTATAATCAAAGGAATGGAAAGATTAGGGGATAGTGTGGAAACAATAGAAAGAAAATTCCCTTGGGATGGTCAGTCAGCCAACACAGGGAGGAATCCCAATTTCTGAAAAAACCAAAATCAGAACCCTGAGAAAACTGGTCTAGATCAGAACATTAGACCACCTTTCCAAGAGAATTACATAGAAGCTTCGAGCACCCAGGATCCCCCTGAAGATACTCAAATAAATCTGATGGGACTTAACAATGAAGGAGAAATTTTTCTAACTCAAAAGGATCAAGACGCTCATATTCTCAAACAATTTCAAACTCAGTCAGGAGAATCATTTGACTTCAGGGAGGGATATGATACACCTATCTACGAAGTACACAAACAATATAATTTGAGAAGTGGAAGAATTGATGTTCCTAATAACAACAAACAGAAAGCTCCAAAACAGCCTGTCAAAGGTAAAGTAGTCCCTCCAAATGTACAAATTTTGTCTAGACCTAACAATAACCCCTCTAATCCCATAATAGTAGATATGTCTGACAATCAAACGAATAACAAAGACTTTTCCATTCCCCTTACTTCTAAGGCAACTGTGGAAGAACCTCCAAAAGTTAATTTAGGAGAAAACGCAAATGTTGATCCCACTCTTGAAAATGACAAAAACACAAAAAACCTAGAAAATAGAGAGAATCCAACTATTCGAAACATTAAGGCACAAATAGAAAAGCCTTTCAATCTGGAAACTGAAGTAGGCAAACTAAAGGTAGTTGTTCCATTGTCTGAATTAGCTAAACATGATGCCTACCTAGAACAAATTAACATATCACTTAAAATCACTGGAACTAAAGACTCTGTAAATGTTTTTGATGACCAACCAGAACTGATCTTTGGCCCTAAAGTGAACGAGAAACACTTAGAAGGAAGTGTTCCTCCCTTCTATGTGAGTTTAAATATTCATGACAAAATCTTCCACAATGCCATGTTTGATTCTGGGGCATGTCACAACTTAACGCCCAAATATATAATGGAGAAATTAGATCTTGACATCACTAGACTATATAAAGATCTCTTTTCTTTTGATTCAAGTCAAGTGAGATGTTTAGGATTAATAAAAGACATGCATTTCTTTAGTTCAATACCTTGCTAAGAAAAAAATCTTGATGGATATAGTAGTAGCAGATATTCCCCCAAAATATGAAATGCTATTATCCAGGTCCTGGGGTGCTAAACTTCAAGGATCACTACAATTGGATATGTCTTATGCTACTATCTCTATTTTCAGCCAACCTAAAAAGCTATACCGAGAGACATTAATGAAATATGTAGTAAGTAGCCAAGAGAAACCACAAAATTTCCCTATCTACTCAGTACACTCAGATATGGATTCATTCATTCCATACAATACCGAAATCAATCCTGCCAACAATGAACAAGTTTTAGTAGTAGAACCAAAAGAAATTAAAATAGGAAAAACGTGTGTTCATATCCAGGAAATCTTAGATAAAAATGACAAATCAGATGACAAAGATAAACTTGATGAGAATGAAAAACTGAAGCCTCCAGTTAAAAAAAATCCTACCACCCTTGACACTAATTGTGTCCATGAAATTCTTTGGCACTTAGAATTTTGATGGTTCAGTCAACAAGTTAGGAGCAGGGGTAGGACTTTGGATGGACAACTTAGAAAACAACTATGCTGAAGGCCATGCTTATGGGCTAAATTTTAAATGCCCCAATAATATGGTAGAGTATGAAGCTCTTTTGCTAGGACTTAAACTTGTTAAAAGGTTAGGAGCAATTAGAGTTTCTGTTATAGGCGATTCAGAATTAATTGTTAATCATATTAAAGGAAGGTACCTTACTAGAAATCCTAGATTAGGATACTATAGGGGAACAATTATAGAGATTCTTAATACTTTTTTGGAAACTAAGCTTGCAATAGTACCTAGGAAGCACAACTTACATGCTCACAGTCTGGCCATGCTTTCCAGCACCTATAAATTACCTTTCAAGCCTAATCATCATTTCACTACTGAAATTAGGCATAGGCCAGCTATCCCTGAAAATCTAAAGAACTGACAAGTTTTCAAAAATGATGAGCAAATTAATAACTTTCTAACTTTAGATAAAGAATTTTCTCACAGTCACATAGATATTGATGCAAAGAATAATACTAAACAGATAGATGAGGTAGATGCCAATATTGTAGAAGGAAGTTTGATTCAAATGCTTCATCCCACAACCTTCACCAAATAGGAAGTTCAAGACTTAAAACATATGGACCTTGATGAGATAAATGAAGAGGAATCAGAGGTCATTGATCTAAAAGACAATCATCTGCCTAAGGGATTGACTCCTCTAGAGGACTTCTTCGATTCCAATGACATTCCTAAGAAACCAAAGATGGAACCACTAAAAGCAAACATTGAAGAATATAACTTAGGAACAGAAGAAAATCCGAAAATGGTAAAACTATCAAAGTACTTACCTCTTGAACAAAAGTTAAAATATGTTGAATTTATGAGAGAATTCTAAGATGTTTTCACCTGGAGTTATGACGATTTGGAATAATATGATACCTCAATAATTCAGCATACCATACCTTTGAAGGAAGACCAGAAACCATTCGAAACAGAAACTCAAAAGAATCAACCTTGTATTACTACCACTGTTTGAAAAAGAAATTAAACATATGTATGACGCAGGGATAATTACACCTATAAGATTTTCAATGTGGGTATCTAATTTAGTACCTACTAGGAAGAAAACTAGTGAAATAAGACTATGTGTAGACCTAAGAAATGTGAATAAAGTTTCTTTGAAGGATAATTACCCTTTACCTAAGATGGATCATATTTTGCAAAGGGTAGTGGGAGCTTGAAGGATTTCACTTTTGGATGGATTTTCAGGGTATAACCAGATTCTAGTTCACCCTGATGACCAAGAAAAAACTTCCTTTACCACACCATGAGGCACATTTATGTATATCAAAATGCCTTTTGGGCTTAAAAATGCAGGAGCTACTTTCCAGAGAGCAATGGATATTGCATTTTCTAAAGAGATTCATGATTTTCATGTCATATATCTAGATAACCTAACTGTTTTTTCTAAGTCAGATAAGCAGCATTTGGACGATCTCAGACAAGTATTTCTTAAATGAAGAAAATATGGTATCTCTTTAAATCCTAAGAATTACTTATTTGGCTTGGAAAAAGGTAAGCTCTTAGGTCACATCATTTCAAAGGATGGCATTTGAATTGACTCTACTAGAATAGAAGCAATTTTGCAGATACCTCATCCTAGAAACATCAAGGAACTTCAAGCCTTTTTAGGAAAGATAAATTTCTTGAGAAGATTCATATCTAACTTAGCAGAACTAATTAGGTTACTTAATGATATGTTAAAAAATGATTCAAGTATTAAATGGACAGTAGAATCCAAACAAGCATTTGAAGAAATTAAAATCACTTTGACTAGAACACTGGTCCTTACAAGTCCCCAATTTGATAGAGATTTCATAATTTTTTCTTTTGCCTCGGAGCACACTATAGCAACTGTTTTACTACAAAAGGACGACCAAGGATGTGAAAAACCTATAGCTTTCTTTAGTAAAGCACTTAGAGATGCATCACTAAAATAAAAAATCATGGAAAAACAGGCATTTTCACTTGTTAAAGCAATTAAGGACTTTACAGTTTATATATTATATTCTCATGTGATAGCCTGTGTACCAAATGTTGTTGTCAAGGACATCCTGACCCAAGATGGAATTGAGGGCAAAAGAGGTAAATGGATTGCTACCATTTTAGAATATGATATTGAAATAAAACCCACAAAACTGATAAAAGGACAGGGATTGGCCAAATTTATGGCAGAAACCAATTGTCAAGCCCTGGATATAAATGAAATGGATGACGAACAGGAGATGGCGACTCCACAGATCAGCCAAGCCTTTTCCATTTCATCATGGTACTCTGATATAATTTGTGTTACAAAACCTGCAGGCTTCTCCAAGGTTATCCAGAACAAAAAGTTAGGTTTTTAAAGATGAAAGCTTTAAAGTTTCGTATTTTAGATAATGCTCTCTTTTGGAAAAATCATGAAGGAATCTTATTAGATTGTTTGCTAAATAATGAAGCTGACAAGACACTTCAAGATTTTCATAAAGGAGACTGTGGTGGACACCTCTACTAGAAATCGACTGCAAATAAGATCTTAAGGGCTGGTTTCTATTGGCCAACCTCATTTGCTAATGTGAAAAAATTTGTCACCTCTTGCCATAAATGCCAAATTTTTGAGTGCAAGAGAAAACTATTACTTTTACCCCTGAAACCCATCTCTATTGAAAAACCATTCCAACAATGGGGTCTTGACTTCGTTGGAGAAATCCATCCTCCCTCCTCTGGCCAACATAAATGGACCCTTACTACCACTGATTATTTTACCAAATGGATAGAGCCCATACCTTCCAGACAGGCCACGGATACAGTAATCATAGTGTTATCACTCAGGTTGTTCCCCAAAACTTGTGAGAAAAGGGAATACGACCGAGGTAACCACTAACGAATATTTTAGATGCAGCTTCTAGCCAAACTGCATCTAGGGAGGGCTCTATCCTTATAATTTAGCTTTTTTTTTTGAAGTATTTTATGCTAGTTATGATGTGCAGGGTTTTCTTTTAATTTTGTTGGATGGTGATCATAAACAGAGCTGGGATGCAAGTCTGAAACAATTTATTCCATTGGGCAAATGGAGTCTTTAAGGATGAACTGCTGAGTTTGTTTTCTTTGACAAAGGGCAATACTACAGAGCAAGATAATTGATTTTGGAACAATTTTAAAATCTAGAAATTGATGGAATGTAAACCAGTGGATGAACAATAGTTAAGAATCCCTCATCATGATGGCAGAGGGAAAGTGCATGAATATTATCAAGGAGCAGTAAAGAATTCCTTGGCAATTTTCAAAGTGAAGGAATCAGTGGAAATAGGAGCATCTAAGAATTCCTGTTTATGCTAATTCTGAAGAAAACATAAACAACAATAGAGATTCAACACAGAGTGTATTTAAACAAGTTATGGGCTATTATTTTTCCCTGTTACTAAGATTATGAAACATATATGAAATTTGCAAACATTGAAAACACAAAACACAGTTTAGAACAACTTATTGATCCATCGAAAGACACAAGAATTCTATAGCAGTTCCCAAAACATCAAATCCACATTCAGACGGTCCAGCAGCAGTGAACTTCAACAACCTTTGTATTAAAAAATCTCAGAGCTACAGCACGGTCCATAGAGGAAAATCACCAATCCCGAATACATTTCTTGGGGAGGTATTTATACAAAAGAGAGTTACAAAATATCTTGTCGATAAAATATCCAACAATAAGTTCCTCCACCTACTCTGACAAGGGAAATAAATGTAGAAATGAATGTAGGAGTAATTGTTCCTGTGCTGGCTGCTTTAACTCATAAGATATTTTTGACTTTTTAACTTAGGAAGTCGGCTGGTAGCTGTGTCTTTACTTTGCATTCCTGCGTTGCTATCCAACCCTTTCACCTGTGCTTGATTCCGCTTTAATACGTTCTAGTCCCCGCTTGACCTCCTTCCTCTATTGTTCTCATTTTTATTATATTTGCCATGTGTTTTGTTATTTGACCAAATGTAGATAAAAATAAAAATCAAAATTACCTTGGTAAAACTTCCAGCATGCTCTGACACCATTGATCTGTTGGCAACTGATGTCTTTGTATTTCTATTAGTGTTTCATCCGCCTCATTATATCTGTAGAAGTTGGGCTGGACTTCAAAAAGATGATTTATTTCATGTTCAATATAGAACAAATTTTCCAATTTGTCATATAAGCTCTGTCTGGAGGGAGGTCATGTGTCTTCTGAACTGCTTGATGATGTTGTGATCTGATTTGTAACATATGTGTTTACCCTGTGAGCATATTGTTGAGGTGTTAACAGTCTTTGATTATTGGTTAGTAAACTGGGTAGACCCTTCTGCTGCAAGACTGTAAACTTCTCTGTGAAGGCATTTATCTCCATCTGTATTTCTTGGCACTTCCTTTCCAAATTTTGTATAAAATTCCTCATTGTTAGCACCTTTTTCACTGTCAAAATGGTGTCTATTCTATCCCCGATCTCCAAATATACTAACTGTTCTCTGGTATAAGTATTCAAAAAATGGATCAGTCTATTGGCCTGCTCAGGCATGTTTCCTAATGATGCCCTGGCCCTTTGAATTTCCACTTGGGCCCTTTCTATCAATTCTATTTTTTCTTGGATAGTTTGAATTGATTGCCATTGGTCAGTGATAGACTGGCCAATTTTGGTCCATAAAATTGTTTTAATGTCTGCTAGAGGCTTATGCAGGGTGAGATCTTTTTCCAAGGATTTCACCTTATTCTCCAGGGCCTTTACCTCTCTGGTTTTCTCTGCCACTGTTATATTTGATTTCTCATAGCTTACCTCTAGTTTGGCCAGTTTTTCTTTTGCCTCTTTAAGCTCTGACATTTGGGCCTCCACCTCTTTTACTGCTTTCATTAATTCTTCCATGCCCATGCTGGTATCTAGCCCTATTGTTGCCGCTGAAGCTGAGGTACTTGCTGTTGATGCTGGGATAGTAGGAGGGACTGCTGTTGTAACTGTGGGGGGAGAAGTGGTACCTGTTGGAGCTGTTTCAGGTGGCTGGGAGGTCGACTCTCCCTGCTTCTCTTTAATTGCTTTCTCCAATGCCTGCTCTGTTTCTGCCAATCTCTCATTCATCCTTAATAGTAAGCTTACCATGTCCTCGTCTTCTTTCTACTATGCAACTTTTGAAGTTTGTGGATGCAATGTAATTGGCAACTTTAATTGCCTTTTGAGGGCTACAATGTCCTCCTCCTTCTTCTTTATTAGTGCTTTGATGCTGTTTGCATCGTTAGGATTATGCCCAAGCTCAATGATAATTTATTCTAAGGACTTAATCTTGTTGTCCTTAGCTAAGGAGGAAGCCTTTTCCAATTCTAATTAGGTAGAGGTATTGTGTAATGAATTTTGCAGTTTGTGAGCGAGTAAAGCCTTTTCTGCCAAGGTGGAGTATACCATCTCCCCAGTTTGCGTATGTAATTCAATCTGGTTAATTGGGTGGTTATCTTTAGAGAAAACTTCCAGATTGGTTCTAATATAATCAATAGCTGACTATGGTTTCTCTGTCTTAGGCTTGAAATGACTGAGGATCATTTTCTTTTCCTAAATATCATAAGCAACCATTAGCCTTTGTTGATTGGTGGGTGCTGTCCTCATTAGATGATTATAAAGTTGCATCCTTACTGGATCATTTTTTTCTTTTATTTCAGTGAAAATTTTCTTGATATATGAGCTTTGCTTGCTTTGAGGTCTGGTGGATGAAACTTCCACGCTATGTTGCCTCTCTAGCTCTTGCTGGAATGAGCTAGTTGATGTGCCAAGTAATGGAGAAGTTTGTTGCTCGGTCCTTTCCTCATCTCTCATGTTGCTTGTGGTATCTTCCAAAAATTCCTCCTCAGAATAGGGATTCAACCTCTGCCTCTTATCTCCCAGTTGTTCTGATGGTCCACTGGTAGGGGCATCCTCTTCTCTATCTCTCTTTCTGCTATTTTCCTCATTTTGAGGAGTCTGTAGCACAGGGGCTTCTGGTGCCTTGGTTTGAGCTGGGGGAGCTTGCCCTTGACCCTGTTCTTTTGATGTGGTGGGCTGATCTAACATTGTTTGTTGTTCTGTATCCATCACTTCCTTGCCCTTTCCTACTACTGAACTGGCCTTTTGTGATGCTTGCTATGAGATCTTAGCAAAAGATGTATCACCTCCAATGTGCTGGGGCACCTTGAAGGGTACCTGTCTAAAAGATTCCAGGTCAAGTGTTTTTTCAATCTCTTTCATTTCCTTTTCCAATTTCTCTTCTTCAGTTATCTTTTCAAATAACGTGCCCTCTAGCCACTCTTGTTGATTAGCATATTGCTAGATTTCAGGGATTTGACAATGAACATATGTTGGCAGCTTGTTTTTTACTTTCCTATAACTTATGAAATGATTGGGGTCATATGGTGCCCAATAGAAACTCTGTTTTAGCTTGACTCTGTGCCCTAAAATATCATCAGCCTCTTTCCAGGCTTCCCTTTTATTGAAGGTGAAAGGGCCCAGTTGATTTCTTATTTTAAGTTATGCCTTTTTCTTGGCCTCATAGAAATGGATTACATCTGCTTGGATAAATTGTCTGAAGTATTCCAGGGCAAACAATCGCATTGGCATATATTTTGGCAATTTGTAGGGGCATAGCTCACAGCCATATATCTGGATCACAGTGTGATTTTGGTAAAAGTACGAGTCACCTATGTTATAGCTCTTGGAGAGTTGTCGAATTCTCTGCATTTCACCAGAAAGTCTATCTGGAGGACTTGTTATCAGTAAAGAGGTGGCTGGATATATGAACAGATCAATGAATTCACAATAAATATAAGGAGAGTAGTAAACATGGTGGAAGATTGGGGTCCAGAAGATTACAGACCTTGTCTCTCCTTTGACATCTAATTTTCTGAGGGGAACTTGAAAACTATCTGGCTGATAGTAGAGCAACAAATGATATATGTATGATGTGTATTTAAACACTCTTTCTCTATCCATGCTCATGAATTGCTCATGGATTTTATCAGCTATGAAGGTGGCATAATCATACCTAACAGCAGGGGGTTGTCCTGGAGTAAAGATGAATAAGAGGACCAATATGGTTTCATCTACATACTCACTGGTTTTGAATCCCAGGATTTAGGCTATCATGTCAATAATAAATTTTCCTACTTCATTAAACCATGTGTCCAAATATGGAGGAGGTTCCTGAGGTTAATAGTTTGGTTTCATAAATAATTTGCCTATTCTGGTTATTTTTGAACTTGTCAATTTTGCACCTTGGTCAAGCACAAATCCCAAGGAAAGAGGATTCAATGGCCCAGTTGGATTAAACTTCAGCATCTCATTTATAAATTCAGGGGCGATATAAAATAGAATTGTTCTAGAAGGAGACATCATTGCCCTTTGAGTGGGCTCATAATTGGCATGGCATTGGTGAATGAGGTTAGGGAAAAAATTGACAGAAGGAAGGTAGTACAATGGCATATTGGACTCCCAAATCCCAAAGATGTCAGCTTTGTTTCTGTAGTTGTTCCTGATCTCACAGAAGGCCTGGAGATGAGATTTGTTACCCATTATGTCATTAATCTAGAAATCCTTGTCAGCTAGGGGCAACCATTCAAGTTCTTTATGTGGAGCATTGAGAGGGGCCACATTGAGGGCTACTGGAGCAAGGGCTTCCATCTTACAAATTTCCTTGTGTTTTTATTTGGAATGTGGGTCTTTGTAGCAACAGTGGGCAAAATAATGGCCCTGGGGCTTTTTTTTTTAGAGGATTTGCAGACTGGAGCACTTTGTTTTGACTTTGCTGGGCAGAATTTGTAGCAGAAAATGAAGCTTGGAGGATTTTTTCAGCAAGGAATGGGTAGCAATAGTTTCAGTGCCTTTTCTTTGGCAATTATAGACCCGAATGACCTCGAGCTTGGCTCAATGGGAGAGATTTGCAGAGGGAGAGGGAGTTGGTATGTTTTTTAGTAAAATTTGGGCAAAATATTAGTATCAGTCGGTAATTTCGCAGAGGGAAGTCAAAACAGGGAGCTTGGGAGCAAGACTCAGGTGAATACCTATTTTTTATCAGCTTAATGGGTGAATTTTATAGGCAGGTATGCAATGTGCAGGTTTTCGATGAAAAAATGGTCAAGAGAGTGGTCCTGATGTATTTATTTACAGGCAGCAGGGTGAATTTTAACGAGTTTCTAGGTTTCCCGGACAATTCTACAGAGAAAAATCAAAATTCAGAGGGTTTTTTAGTAGGATTATGATAAATACCTGTTCTAATAGTGCACTGGAGTTACTCGCTGGTTGGGTGATGACTTGCAGAGTGAGGTACCAAGCTATGGTGGTTGAGGTGACAGACTGAAGGTTTGGTGGCGATTTCGTCGTAGTATGCATGCACACGTTCAGTAAAATAATGCAATAACAATGGGTAAAAACAATCACTTTCACGAGCTTTTTTAACAAAATTCGGCTTTCTGGGCTTTTTGGCACTTTTTGTGATGATGTCATCATGACGTAGATTTTTTGTCGTGTAGCGGGGTACGGAAGGTGACGTGGCGGATGACCTGGCGTTGAGGTGGCAACAATGACGTGGAGATGACATGGATGTGACGTCACAGGATGATGTCAGTGGTGGGAAGTGAGGGCGGTATGTGGTATTATCGCACCGCAGCGGCGGTATTGAGAAGGGGGTCGCGATACAATCGGGTGGGCGACGTGTGTCCCCTGTATAGCGGCGAAATTGCCATTTTCCCAGAACATAAAGTTCGGGCGTTGGGGGCATTGCGATACATTTGCGCACCATTGGATCTGAGAGGCTCGATCCAACGGTCGACAGTGAATGGAAAACAACGGGGGTGTGGTATGGAGACCCACCATAATATCTTGATGCTTTATAATGTTTTTGCGGGGTTTTCAATGTATTGTAGCTTTGGACTTTGGCGGATTGGTTATTCATATAACCGAAGGTTAAATGAAACCCGATGTTTACCTGCGCGCAAGGGGTTATTATAAGGTTCCAAGTGAACCTATAATTCCCAAAGAACTTTAATATATGGCTACATTGCCGAGGGTCAGGATATTAGTTTTTAAGGGATTTTTTATGTATTTTATATAATAGGGGGAGGGAAAATGTTATATAGGAGCTATATAATAGAGTTTGGAGGTTAATATGAATATGTGCGATGGATATGCATGAATAAAGGCTAAGTTCATAGAGTGAAAAAATTAGGTATGGGGGAATGAAAGGATACCAAGTTATGAATTTTGGAAAACTTGGCAAAATGGAATAAAAATATTTTACACAAGAAATGTGGCTTGTTTTTCCTAGGTGAAAACATAGTTTCACTTAGTTTTTTCCATGAAATGAAGTGGACTAAGGGCAGTGAGTAGATCTCATTGTCCTTGGGGGGATGTTAGTAAGTGTTCTTGGAAAAATGAGGAAGGAAATTAGTCATGCTCCATTTATTTTGTAACCACCTTGCCATAGCACCTTATGATATTTATGAGATGAAAGCTGTTCCAAAGGACCAAATTGCTCATAAACCTGCTTCTACAACATCAAAACTGCCTACCCAGCCTAGTACACCTAACATTTTTTCTTCATTCTCATTGGGTGCATTTGAACTAGAAAACCTTGATTCTTCTCTTCGCTTTTAGCTACCCTCCTATCTAAGTCTACCCTTATCTCTTCCAGGGGCCCAAATTAAGCAGTTGGGCTCCTTTGCTTCTCTACCTGACTACTTCTCTGCCAATCTTGAACTATTTGTACAAAACTTTATTCTCTATTCTAAGACAAACAAATTCAAACATGAACTTGGCCAAGATTAAGCTGTTTGGCCAATCACAAGCTATGATAAGAGTCAAGAAACTGTACATAGTGAAATTCTTCAAAATATGGAACCTTTGCAGCATGCAAAGGATGAACATATTTGGCACTTCTCCAACCAGTCATGAAAAATGAAACCTATTGGTATAGGAACCTAACAGTGGCTCCAATTGGGGATGGCTTTTCCTGGTGAAAAGTCAAGAACAACAGGTCATATGGCCTTATATTCAATTCTTGCTGTATTCTGAAATTTCTCCTTTGTTGTTTACAAAATGGTTCCTCTGCAATATCTGTATTTCTCATGAACTCATTCCAATAATTGCAGCTCTGTTTTGGATAGTCAGTTTGATTATTTCTCATCATTTTCACAGCTCCCAAGTCTTCTTCTTTAGCTTCTTCTGATAGGCTTAAAATGCAATTCCCAAAGGTGGCACAATTCCTTGCCTTTTCCTCAAAATTTGTTGTAACCTATTCCCTATCTTATTGCTGTAATAAACTGCAGAAAGTAAACACTATTATGTACAAATTAAAGTGCTGGTATCTTTAACAAAGTGGATCAAAATAATGCTTCATCATTCGGCCATTGACTGGTCCATCATCTGCTTTTGCACCATCTAGGCTTTTCAAAAAGTAGGTGTTGTTTCCTTGTACAGTCTTAATGATAAATGGTCCTCTCCACAAGAAATCAAATTTTCCATGTTTTCCCTTATCTTCTCTTCTAGAATCCCACTTTAAAACTTTATCCCCAATGAAGAAATCCTCTGCTTTGGTTCTTTTATCAAATATCTTTTTAAGCTTTTCTTGTAGAACTTGAGCTTTTTGATAGACCTCCTCTCTTGTCTACTGTAAGTGAATAGTTTGATTGATCCTTCTCTTAATATCATTAGGTTCTTCCTGTATCTCTTGTAGCAACTTTATCACTAGGATTCCCAAAGAAGAAGGGAATACTGCCTCCATAGCATAAACCAATTCATAGGGACTGGTCCCAATAGATCCCTTAGCGGTCAATCTGTCTGCCCATAGTGCATTTACAAGCTTTTTATGCCAATTTTTCTTGTTCTCCTCCAAGACTTTCTTAATGATGTTGATCAAGATTTTGTTGGAGGATTCAGTTAGACCATTACCTTGAGGGTAATAGGCTGTAGAATGGCCCAAGGTAATGTGGTATTTATGATAGAAATTAATCATTCTCTTAGATTAAAGGCAACAACATTGTCTGTAATAATCTTCTCTGGGCAGCCAAACCTAGACAAGATGTTGGTCTCTAAGAATTACATGATTACTGAGTCATTGGCTTGCCTACAAGGGATGACCTCTATCCACTTGGTAAAATAGTCTGTAGTAGTAAAAATCCATTTATACTGGCCCGAGGATGAAGGGTGGATTTCCCCAATAAAGTCTAAACCCCATTGTTGAAATGGTCTTTCAGTGGAAATGGGCTTGAGGGGCAGTGGCAACAACTTTTTCTTGCCTTCAAATATTTGGCATTTGTGACAAGAAGTTACATATTTCTTCACATCAGCAAATAGGGTGGGCCAATAAAATATAGCCCTTAGGATTTTATCAGCAGTTGATTTCCAATACAAGTGTCCACCACAATCCCCTGCATGAAACTCTTTCAGTACTTTGTTAATTTCTTCTTTGATTAGACAATTTAATAAAACACCTTCATGATTTTTCCAAAAGAGAGCATGATCTAAAATGTAGAACTTGGAAGCTTTCATTTTCAAAAATATTTTCTTAGTTCTGGATAATCCTGGAGAAGCTTGCAGGTTTAATAATATAAAACATATGTCAACATACCAAGGTGATTTTAGAAAGGCTTGATTGATCTATGGAGTTGCCATCTCCTGCTCATTATCTAGTTGATTTATGTAAAGGGCTTGAAAGTTAGTTTCAGTCATGAGTTTAGCTAGTCCTTGTCCTTTTATCAGTTTTGTTGGTTTGATTTTAATGTCATATTCCAGTATGGTAGCTATCCAGTTGCCCCTTTTTCCTTCAATTCCTTCTTGGGTTAGGATGTCTTTAACAATAGTGTTGGGCACATAAGCAATCACATGAGAGTATAGGATGTAAACTCTAAAGTCTTTAATGGCCTTTACAAGTGCATATGCTTGTTTCTCCATAATCTAATATTTGAGTGGAGCATCTCTAAGTGCCTTGCTAAAGAAGGCTATGGGTTTTTCACATCCCTGGTCATCTTTTTGAAGCAAAACAGCAGCAATTGTATGTTCTAATGCAAATGAGAATATGATAAATTCCTTGTCGAAATTTGAGCTTGTGAGGACTGGTGTTTGAGTCAAAGCTTTTTTGATTTCTTCAAAGGCTTGTCTAGATTCTATTGTCCACTTGACCTTGGAGTCTTTTTTCAGCATGTTGTTCAACAATCTTATCAGCTCGGCTAGATTTGGTATGAATCTTCTTAGAAAATTGATCTTCCCCAAAAAGGCTTGTAGTTCTTTGATGTTTCTAGGGTGAGGGACTTGCAGAATAGCCTGTATTATGTCCGAATCAATTCTAATGCCTTCTTTAGAGATGATATGGCCCAATAATTTTCCTTCTTCTAGGCCAAACAATGATTTCTTTGGATTTAGTGATATACCATATTTTCTGCAAATTAGGAATACTTGTCTGAGATGATCTAGGTGTTCGTGATCTGATTTGGAAAAAACTGTGAGGTCATCTAGGTAAATGACTAAACAATCATGGATTTCTTTAGAAAAAGATATATCCATGGCCCTTTGAAAAGTTGCTCCTGCATTCTTGAGTTCAAAAGGCATTTTTACATATTTGAATGTCCCCCAAGGGGTTGTGAAAGTAGTTTTATCTTGGTCATCAGGGTGTGTTAGGATCTGATTAAAGCCTAAGAATCCATCCAGTAGTGATTTCCTTGAAGCACCCACTACCCTTTGCAAAATGTGATCCATTTTAGGTAAAGGGTAATTATCCTTTAAAGAGACTTTGTTCAAATTTCTCAAATCAACACATAGCCTAATCTCCCCTGTCTTCTTTCTAGTGGGCACTAAATTTGAAACCCATTTTGAAAATTTGATTGGAGCTATAATTCCAGCTTCATACATTCTCTTAACTTCTTTCTCGATCAAAGGGAGCAGCACAAGGTTAACCCTCCTAAGTTTTTGTTTGAAAGGTTTTTGGTTTTCTTTGAGAGGTATGGTGTGGTGGATGACTGCAATGTCATAAGACTTTAGGTCCTCATAACTCCATGCAAAAACATCTTGAAATTCTTTGAATAGTTCAATATACTTGACTTTTTTGTTAGGAGGCAGAGCTTTGGACAATTTTATCATTTTGGGATTCTCTGCAGTTCCTAAATTACAGTCCTCAATTTCTGTTTTTAATGGCTTCATTTTAGGTTTCCTAGAGATGTCATTTGAGTAAAAAATGTCCTCTAAAGGAGTGAGGCCTGTAGGTAGAAAATTATCCTTCAAATCAATGACTTCACATTCTACTCCAATGGCATCCTCACATTCTTTTTCTTGAAGTTCCTGTAAATCTGTTTTAGTAAACTTAGTGGGATGTAGAATTTGGTTTTTTGTTTCAACAGAAATATGTGTTTTAATTTTGTCTATTTGATTGCTTTCATCTATTGTGTTGGTATTCATTTTTGTGCTTGATAACTTCTCCTTCAAAGTAAGGCAATTTTTGATTTGTGTGTCATTTTCAAACACTTGCCATTTTTTAAAATTATCTGGTACAACAGGTCTATGTTTGATTTCGACAGTAAATCGATGATTGGGCTTAAATGGCAATTTGCAAGTACTAGCAAAATTTGCTAGACTATGAGCATGCAGATTTTGATTCCTTGGAATTTTGGTCAATTGGGATTTGAGAAAGGTGTTGAGAATTTCCATTGTAGCAGCTCTGTATGATCTCAGCCTAAGATCATTTGTAATGAAATTACCCTTTATTTGTTGAATGATGAGGTCAGAATCTCCCAAAATTGATATTCAAGCTGCACCTAGGCTTTTGATCACATTGAGCCCTAAGAGGAGGGTTTCATATTCAACCATGTTGTTAGTGCATATGAAATTCAACCTGTATGCATGTCCCTCAGCGTGGTCATCCTTCATATTGTGTATCCAAATCCCTGCCCCTGCTCCTCGCTTATTAACAGATCCATCAAATTCTAGATACCATAGGTTTTCTTGATTGAACTGGTATTAGGAAATTTTTCAATTTGCTCAGCAGGCATAGCTGGATTTTCAGTCTCATGGGATTCCTCATGTGTGACTGTCAATCTATTGTTCTCCAAGACTTCTTGAATCTGAACTGTGGATTCTTTATCTAGGAATTCATCCTAACTTAAAGCCACAATTTTAACATCAGTTGGGGTATGAATCTCAGTGTTGTACAAGATAAAAGAGTCCATGTCTGAATGCATAGAATAAATGGGAAAGTTTTGGGGTTTTTCTTGACTACTTACCACATACTTCATCAAAATTTCTTAGTATAGCCTTTTAGGCTGGCCGAAGACTGAGATGGTGGCATAAGACATGTCCAGTTGCAAAGATCCCTCTAGCTTAGCACCCCAGGATCTAGATAACAACATTCCATACTTGGGTGGAATATCAGCTACCACCACATCCATCAAAATTTTCTTGGCTGGATATTGGACTAATGACACACACAAATCTTTGATTAAGCCTAGACACCGGACCTGACTGGAATCAAAGGAAAATAGGTCTTTGTATGGCCCTGTGATATCTAGGTCCAACTTTTCCATGACATATTTAGGCATCAGATTATGGGAAGCTCCTGAATCAAACATTGCATTGTGAAGCACCTTGTCATGAATGTTTAAACTTACATAGAAGGGATGGACCCCTCCATCTACTAATTTACCATTTTCTTTAGGGCCAAATATAAGTTCTGGTTGATCATCAAGGAATTCACTGAATCTTTGTTTTCTAAAATTTGTAATGATCTGCTGATTTGTTCTCTAAAAATTTCATGCCTAGCCAATTCAGATAATTGGATGGCTACTTTTAACTTACTTATTTCAGTCTCCATATTAAAGGGTTTTCTTGTTTGTATTTTGACATTTTGGGCAGCAAGGTTGTGATTTTCAACTAAGTTTTCACCAACTGCCTCTTTTACTGGAATGTTATGATGAACTGGAGTTACATGCACACCATCTTCCAAAGGTTCCTCTATAATTTCTCTGAGTGGAAAAGCAGATGAAGAGCGTTGTTTTGATTTATCTTTGTCTGAAATATCTTCAACTGTTGGACTATTTGGATTGGAAGTTGATCGAGGAATAGTTTGTATATGAGAATCCTTGAGTTTGGTTTTGGTAGGTTGCTTGATTGTCTTCTTCTTGGGATCATCAAGGATGTTTATTCTCCTACTTCTCAAGTTATACTGCTTATGGACTTCATACACAGCTGTATCATACCCTTCCTTAAAATCAAAGGATTCCCCTGATTGCATTTGAAACTGACTAAGAGTATGAGCCTCTTGATCTTCTTGAGTTAGGAAAATTTTTTGTCCACTATTGAGACCCATTAAGTTAATGTGGGGTCCTCTGTTGGTTCACTAGATGTTGAAGCTTCTACATAGTTTTCTTGGAAGGGGGGCCTTATGTTTTGGTCTAGACCAACTTTTCCTACATTTGGATTTTGATTTTTTCTAAAGTTTGGATTTCTTGCATTGCTGCTTGCTTGGCCCTCCCATGAAAAATTTATCTCAATAGTTTCCACTCTATCTCCCAGTCTATCCATGCCTTTAATGATTGCATCAAGTTTTTGTTCAAAGGCAGATGGTTCTTCTTTGAAAGTTGTTCTCCTTTCAGATCTAGCTCGATTTCGTTTAGAAAATAGATTGGCTTCCACACTCACAGCTATGCTCTACATATCTTCAAGGCTAGGAGGAGCTCTCTCCCTGAGCTGGTAAGCCATGTCCGAGTCAAATCCATCAGGGAATTTGATCAATGCTAATATTTATTGGAATAGCAAGGTAGGTATTGTTGAATCTGGCAGAGTAATCTTGGACACTTTCCTGTGGGCCTCTCTTCAAGTTCTCATATTCTATTAAGATGTGTAAAGGGTCTTTTTTCTGTTCCCATCTGTTCAGGAGAGTCTGATAAATGGCATGTGGATTAGCTATTGTGTTTGCAGGGAGTGCCCTAAACTAGGTCCTTACATCACCAGTTAAGCTCTGGACAAAAATTTTCATCTCGACATCATCATCATCAATCTCATAGTTTTCAAAATAATCTGTCATCTTCTTGGTATGTTGTTGAACAGTGTAAGTGCCAGTACCATCAAAATAGGTAATTTTGCTTTGATAATCCTGTGGCATAGCCCCTGGATTGGAAGAAAACTGCAGGGGAGCATATCGATTTTCCATATTAGTAGGTAAAGGTGGGATAACTGGAAGCACAGGGATAATAGATGAGATAAGTGTTGTGGATGGAGGGGTGGAAAAGAGGTTTTGGAGGGATAATGGTGAACTGGAAGAAGATACAGTGATAGGAAAAAAGCCTTGAGTTTTTACAGTAGTAAGCTGAGTTTGAATAGGATTCTGTTGAGGTGTTTCAAGATTTGAATCAGTAGAACTCTCTTGATTTTCAGGTTTCCTAAGGCTCTTAGGAATCAAATTTGGATTGTCAAAGATAGCTAGAGGATTGGGGTCTAGGTTTGACCTAGTGTAATGAGTTTTCTTCTTTGGAGCCAACTTCTAAAAGTATATTTTTGGTATTTTCTTGGAATATTTGGAGGATACAAGTTTTGAAAATATCTTGAAGGAAGCTCTTGAAATATAAGAGGAGTTGGTCTTTCCTTCAGGTAGGTTTGAAATAAGGATGGCTAAACAAATCTTTGAGACAACTGTTTAAAATCTAAAGCTAGACTGGAGTTAGACTAAAGTAGCTTTTATTTACTCTTGTGATTGCATAGCGAAGACAGTTTCAAATGCTGCCTGGCTAACTTCAGGCTCCAACTGTAGCTTTAGAAACTAGACAGTAGTAACAGACATTCATTCAGTCCCCAGTGGAGTCACCAATGATGTTATCACTCAGGTTGTTCCCCAAAACTTGTGAAAAAAGGGAATACGGCCGAGGTAACCACTAACCAATCTTTTATATGCAGCTTCTAGCCAAACTACATCCAGAGAGGGCTCTCTCTTTATAATTTAGCTTTGTTTTTTGAAGTATTTTATACTAGTTATGATGTGCAGGGTTTTGTTTTAAGTTTTTTGGATGGTGATCATAAATAGAGCTGGGATGCAAGTCTGAAATAGTTTATTCCATTGGGCAAATGGAGTCTTTGAGGATGAACTGCTGAGTTTTTTTTCTTTGATAAAGGGAAATACTACAAAGCAAGATAATCGATTTTGGAACAATTTTAAAATCTAGAAATTGATGGAATGTAAGCCAGTGGATGAAGGTCATCTAAGAATCCTTCATCATGATGGCAGAGGGAAAGTGCATGAATATTATCAAGGAACAGTAAATAATTCCTTGGAAAATTTCAAAGTGAAGGAATCAGTGGAAACAGGAGCATCTAAGAATTCCTGTTTATGCTAATTCTGAAGAAAACATAAATAACAATAGAGATTCAACACAGAGTGTATTTAAACAAGTTTTGGGCTATTCTTTTTCCATGTTACTAAGATTATCAAACATATATGAAATTTGCAAACATTGAAAACACAAAACACAATTTAGAACAACTTATTGATCCATAGAAAGACACAGGAATTATGCAGCAGTGCCCAGAACATCAAATCCACATTCAGACGGTCCAACAGCAGTGAACTTCAACAGCCTTTGTATCAAAAAATCTCAAAGTTAGAGCGGGGTCTAGAGAGGAAAATCTTCAACCCCGAATACATTTCTTGGGGAGGTATTTATACAAAAGAGAGTTACAAAATATCTTGTGGATAAGATATCCAACAATAACTTCCTCCACCTACTCTGACAAGGGAAATAAATGTAGAAACGAATGCAGGAGTAATTGTTGCTGTGCTGGCTGCTTTAACTCAGAAGATATTTTTGACTTTTTAACTAAGGAAGTCAACTGGTAGCTGTGTCTTTACTTTGTGTTCCTGCGTTGCTGTCCCAACCCTTTCACCTGTGCTTGATTCCTCTTTAATACGTTCTAGTCCCCGCTTGCCCTCCTTCCTCTATTTTTCTCATCTTTATTATATATGCCACGTGTTTTGTTATTTGACCAAATGTAGATAAAAAGAAAAATTAAAATTACCTTGGTAAAACTTCCAGCATGCTCTGCCACCATTGGTCTGTTGGCAACTGATGTTATTGTATTTTTATTAGTGTTTCATTAGCCTCAGTATACCGGTAGAAGTTGCGCCGGACTTCAAAAAGATGATTTATTTCATGTTCAATATAGAACAAATTTTCCAATTTGTCATATAAGCTCTGTCCGGAGGGAGGTCCTGTGTCTTCTGAAGTGCTTGATGATGCTGTGATCTGATTTGTAACATATGTGTTTACCCTGTGAGCATATTGTTGATGTGTTAACAGTCTTTGATTGCTGGTTAGTAAATTGGGTAGACCCTTCTGCTGCAATATTGTAAACTTCTTTGTGAAGGCATTTATCTCCATCTGCATTTTTTGGCACTTCCTTTCCAAATTTTGTATAAAATTCCTCATTGTTAGCACCTTTTTCACTGTCAAAATGGTGCCTGTTCTGTCGCTAATCTCCAAAGCTGCTAACTGTTCTCTGGTATGAATATTCAAAAAATGGATCAGTCTATTGGCTTGCTCAGGCATGTTTCCCAATGATGCCCTGGCCCTTTGAATTTCCACTTGGGCCCTTTCTATCAATTCTATTTGTTCATGGATCATTTGAATTGATTTCCATTGGTCAGTGATAAACTGGCCAATTTTGGTCTACAAAATTGTTTTAATGTCAACTAGAGGCTTATGTAGGGTGAGATATTTTTCCAAGGATTTCACCTTATTCTCCAGGGCCTTTACCTCTCTAGTTTTCTCCGCCACTATTATCTTTGATTTGTCATAGCTTACCTCTAGTTTGGCCAGTTTTTCTTTTGCCTCTTTAAGCTCTGACATTCAGGCCTCCAGCTCTTTTACTGCTTTCATTAATTCTTCCATGCCCATGCTGGTATCCGGCCTTGTTGTTGCTGCTAAAGCTGAGGTACTTGTTGTTGATACTAGGATAGTAGGAGGGACTACTGTTGTTACTGTGGGGTACTTGTTGGAGCTGTTTCAGGTGGCTGGGAGGTCGACTCTCCCTGCTTCTCTTTAATTTCTTTCTCCAATGCCTGCTCTGTTTCTGCCAATCTCTCATTCATCCTTATTAGTAAACTTATCATGTCCTCCTCTTCTTTCTGCTGTGCAAATTCTAAAGCTTGTGGATGCACTGTAATTGGCAGCTTTAATTGCGTTTTGAGGACTGCAATGTCCTCCTCCTTCTTCTTTATTAGTGCTTTGATGCCCTTTGCATCCTTAGGATTATGCCCAAGCTCGATGATAATTTATTCTAAGGACTTAATCTTGTTGTCCTTAGCTAAGGAGGAGGCCTTTTCCAATTCTAATTGGGCAGAGGTACTGTGTAATGAATTTTGCAGTTTGTGATCGAGCAATGCCTTGTCTGCCAAGGTGGAGTATACCATCTCCACAGTTTTCTTATGTATTTCAATCTGGTCAATTGGGTGGATATCTTTAGAGAAAACTTCCAGATTGGTTCTAATATAATTAGTAGCTGACTATGGTTGCTGTGTCTTGGGATTGAAATGACTGAGGATCATTTTCTTTTCCTGAATATCATAAGAAGCCATTAGCCTTTGTTGATTGGTGGGTGCTCTCCTCATTAGATGATTATAAAGTTGCATCCTTACTGGATCATTTTTTTCTTTTATTTCAGTGAAATTTTTCTTGATATCCGAGCTTTTCTTGCTTTGAGGTCTGGTGGATGAAACTTCCATGCTATGTTGCCTCTCTAGCTCTTGCTGGAATGAGCTAGTTGATGTGCCAGGTAATGGAGAAGTTTGCTGCTCGGTCCTTTCCTCATCTCTCATGCTGTTTGTGGTATCTTCCAAAAATTCCTCCTCAAAATAGGGATTCAACCTCTGCCTCTTATCTCATGGTTGTTCTGATGGTCCACTGGCAGGGGCATCCTCTTCTCTATCTCTCTTTCCGCTCTTTTCCTCATTCTGAGGAGTCTGTAGCACAGGGGCTTCTGGTGCCTTGGTTTGAGCTGGGGAAGCTTGCCCTTGACCCTATTCTTTTGATGTAGTGGGCTGATCTGCCATTGTTTGTTGTTCTGTATCCATCACTTCCTTGCCCTTTGCTGCTGCTGAACTGGCCTTTTGTGATGCTTGTTGTGAGCTCTCAGCAAAAGATGTATCACCTCCAATGTGTTGGGGCAGCTTGAAGGGTACCTGCCCAAAAGAGTCCAGGTGAAGTGTTTTTTCAAGCTCTTTCATTTCCTTTTGCAATTTCTCATCTTCAGTTATCTCTTCAAATAATGTGCCCTCTAGCCACTCTTGTTGATTAGCATATTGCTGGATTTCAGGGATTTGACAATGACCATATGTTGGCAGCTTGTTTTTCACTTTCCTATAACTTATGAAATGATTGGGGTCATATGGTGCCCAATAGAAACTCTGTTTTAGCCTGAGTCTATGCCCTAAAATATCATCAGCGTCTTGCTAGGCTTCCCTTTTATTGAAGGTGAAAGGGCCCAATTGATTTCTTATTTTAAGTTGTGCCTTTTTCTTGGCCTCACAGAAATGGATTACATCTTCTTGGATAAATTGTCTAAAGTATTCCAGGGAAAACAGTCGCATTGGCACATATTTTGGCAATTTGTAGGGCCACAACTCACAGCCTTATATTCGGATCACAGTGTGATTCTGGAAAAAGTACCAGTCACCTATGCTATAGCTCTTGGAGAGTTGTAGAATTCTCTGCATTTCACCAGAAAGTCTATCTCGAGGACTTGTTATCAGTAAATAGGTGGCTGGATATATGAACAGATCAATGAATTCACAATAAGTATAAGGAGAGTAGTAAACGTGGTGGAAGACTGGGGTCCAGAAGATTACAGACCTTGTCTGTCCTTTGACATCTAATTTTTTGAGGGGAACTTGAAAACTATCTGGCTGATAGTAGAGCAACAAATGATATATGTATGATGTGTATTTAAACACTCTTTCTCTGTCCATGCTCATGAATTGCTCATGGATTTTATCAGCTATGAAGGTGGCATAATCATACCTGATAGTAGGGGGCTGTCCTGGAGTAATGATGGATAAGAGGACCAATGTGGTTTCATCTACATACTCACTGGTTTTGAATCCCAGGATGTAGGCTATCGTGTCAATAAAAAATTTTCCTGCTTCATTAAACCACGTGTCCAGATATGGAGGAGGTTCCCGAGGTTGACAATTTGGTTTCATAAATAATTTTCCTATTCTGGTTATTTCTGAACTTGGCAATTTGGCACCTTGGTCAGGCAGAAATCCCAAGGAAAGAGGAGTCAATGGCCCAGTTGGCTTAAAATGCAGCATCTCATTTATAGATTTAGGGGTGATATAAAATAGAACTGTTTCAGAAGGAGACATCATTGCCCTTTGAGTGGGCTCATAATTGGCATGGCATTGGTGAATGAGGTCAGGAAAAACATTGACACAAGGAAGGTAGTACATTGGCATATTGGACTCCCAAACCCCATATATGTCAGCTTTGTTTTTGTAGCTGTTCTTGATCTCACAGAAGGCCTGGAGATGAGATTTTCTACCCATTATGTCATTAATCTGGAAATCCTTGTCAGCTAGGGGCAACCATTCAAGTTCTTTATATGGAGCATTGAGAGGGGCCACATTGAGGGCTACTGGAGCAGGGGCTTCCATCTTACAAATTTCCTTGTGTTTTTATTTGGAATGTGGGTCTTTGTAGCAACATTGGGAAAAATAGTGGCCCTGGGGCTTTTATTTTTAGAGGATTTGCAGACTGGAGCACTTTGTTTTGACTTTGCTGGGCATAATTTGTAGCAGAAAATGAAGCTTGGAGGGTTTTTTCAGCAAGGAATGGGTAGCAATAGTTTCAGGGCCTTTTCTTTGGCAATTACAGACCAGAATGACCTCGAGCTCAGCTCAATGGGAGAGATTTGCAGAGGGAGAGGTAGTTGGTAAGTTTTTTAGTAAAATTTGGGCAAAATAGTAGTTTCAGTGGGCAATTTTGCAGAGTGAAGTCAAAACAGGGAGCTTGGGAGCAAGACTCAGGTGAATACCTATTTTTATTGACTTACTGAGTGAATCGTATAGACAGGTATGCAATGTGTAGGTTTTCGATGAAAAAACGGTCAAGAGAGTGGTCCTGGTGTATTTATTTGCAGGCAACAGGGTGAATTTTAACGAGTTTCTAGGTTGCCCAGATAATTCTACAGACAAAAATCAAAATTCAAAGGGTTTTTTAGCAGGATTATGATAAATACCTGCTCTAACAGTGCACTGGAGTTACTTGTCGGTTGGGTGATGACTTGCAGAGTGGCACACTAAGATATTGTGGTCGAGGTGATAGACTGAAGGTTTGGTGGCGATTTTTTCGTAGTATGCATGCACAAGTTTAGTAAAATAATGAAATAACAATGGGTAAAAACAATCACTTTCAAGGGTTTTTTTAACAAAGTACCAGTCATCATGAGGTAGATTTTTTGTCGTGTAGCGGGGTACAGAAGATGACATGGCGGATGACCTGGTGCTGAGGTGGCAACGATGACGTGGAGCTGATGTGGATGTGACGTCACAGGATGACGTCAGCAGTGGGAAGTGAGGGCGATATGTGGTATTATCGCACCGCTTTTTGGGTAGCGACGGTATTGAGCGGGGGAGTCGCGATACAGCCGGGTGGGCAATGTGTGTCCCCTGTACGGCGGCGAAACTTCCATTTTCCTGGAACATAAAGTTCTGGCATTGGGGGCATCGCGATACAGCTGCGCACCATTGGATCTGAGAGCCTCGATCCATCGGTTGACGGGAAATGGAAAATAGCGGGGGTGCGGTACGGGGGCCCACCATAATAGTTCGGCACTTTATAATGTTTTTGCGGGGTTTTCAATATATTGTAGCTTTGGACTTTGGCGGATTGGTTATTCATATAACTAAAGGTTAAATGAAACCCGATATTTACATGTGCACAAGGGGTTATTATAAGGTTCCAAGTGAACCTATAATTCCCAAAGAACTTCAATATATGGCTACATTGCCGAGGGTTGGGATATTAGTTTTTTAGGGATTTTTTATACAATAGAGGGAACATGTTATATAAGAGCTATATAATAGAGTTAGGAGGTTAATATGAATATGTGGGATAGATATGTATGAATAAAGGCTAAGTTTATAGAGTGAAAAACTTAGGTATGGGGGAATGAAAGGATACCAAGTTATGAAGTTTGGGAAACTTGGCAAAATGGAATAAAAACATTTTACACAAGAAATGTGGCTTGTATTGCCTAGGTGAAAACACGGTTTCACTTAGTTTTTTCCATGAAATGAAGTGGACTAAGGGCAATGAGCAGATCTCATTGTCCTTGGGGGGATGTTAGTAAGTGTTCTTGGAAAAGAGGAGGGAAATTAGTCATTCTCCATTTGTTTTGTAACCACCTTGCCATAGCACCTTATGATATTTATGAGATGAAACCTGTTCCAAAGGACCAAATTGCTCATAAACCTACTTCTACAACATCAAAACTGCCTACCCAGCCTAGTACACCTAACATTTTTTCTTCATTTTCATTGGGTGCATTTGAACTAGAAAACCCTGATTCTTCTCTTTTCTTTTAGTTGCCCTCCTATCTAAGTCTACCATTATCTCTTCCAGGGGCCCAGATTAAGCAGTTGGGCTCCTTTGCTTCTTTACCTGACTACTTGTCTGCCAAGCTTGAACTGTTTGTACAGACCTTTATTCTCTATTCTAAGACAAACAAATTCAAACATGAACTTGGCCAAGATTAAGCTGTTTGGCAAATCACAAGCTATGATAAGAGTCAAGCAACTGTACATAGTGAAATTATTCAAAATATGGAACCTTTTCAGCATGAAAAGCATGAAAATATTTGGCACTTCTCTAGTCAATCATGAAAAATGAAACCTATTGGCATAGGAACCTAACACATAGGATACCTAAAAACCAACATATTATCTAGATTTGGCTGCCCCACAAAAATCATAACCGACAATGCTGCATCTTTTAAATCAAGAAAGATGATTACTTTTTGTAATAAATACCACATTACTTTAGGCCATTCCACAACCTATTTCAAATCCATAGGGAAATGGACTAGATTAATCCTCCAACAAGAGTCTCATACATATCATTAAAAATTTGTTGGAAGAAAATCAAAAGACTTAGCATAAGAAACTTATAAATGCACTATGGGCAGACAGGCTTACTACCAGGAAATACATTGGCACTAGTCCTTATGAATTAGTCTATGGCATGGAGGCTATATTTCCGTCATCATTAGGAGTTCCTGTTATGAAACTACTCCAAGAAGCTCAAGTGGAACCCAATGATATCCAAAAAAGGATAAATCAGACCATCAATTTACAGCAGACCAGAGAAGAGGTGTACCAAATATCCCAAATATGGCAAGAAAAGCTCAAGAAGATATTTGATAGAAGAACTAAAGCAGAAGATTTCCACCCTGGAGACAAAGTGCTAACATGGCATTCCAGAAGAGAGGACAAGGGGAAACATGGGAAGTTTGACTTCCTATGGAAAGGTCCATACGTTATCCATGCCCTACAAGGAAACAATATATATTATTTGAAGAACTTGGATGGAATACCATCAGAAGAAGGACCAGTTAATAGTCGAATGATAAAAAATTACTTTGATCCAACCTATTAAGTTTACCATGATGATTAACATGTACATACTATATCCTTTGTAAAGTCACTTTTGGATTGGACAATAACTTGTGGAGTTGAAGCTCGAAGAGAAGGACCTAAGCTTTAGAGGTATTATTGTCATATATATAATAAAGCAATAGGAAAAGAAGATTACAGAACATAGTCAAAGTCATTCAGAGGCCATCTGATATACTGTTCTTGACTTTTCACCAGGAAAATCCATCCCCAAGTGGAGCCACTATTAGGCCCCTATACTAATAGGTGTCATATGTCATGATTGACTTGATGAGCTATGTAATATGTTCATACCTTTTCTTGTTGCAAAGGTTTTCCATATTTTCAAAAATAAAAAAATTTAAAAAATGTAAAGAGGGTATACCCTAAAAGAAAAATCAAAGGGTAAAAAGAATAAAAATGGTCGAAAAAATGAAAGAAAATGAACCCCAACAAAAACAAAGATCAAGAAAGTGTGAAGTCTAAATGCCACTACTTTTTTGCTTTGTGTAATAAAAAATTGTGTGCAGCTTGTCACTTATGCCATAATTGATGAATAGCAAAACTATTTAAACTTGGCTAATTCATTTTTCAATTTTATGTTGTAGAAATAGAGAATAAATATCTGACCAAACAATTTAATTTTCGCAGGTTAGTTGATAGGTAGAGTAAAAAAAAAAAGAGCTCAACAATTTAATCTGAGCTCTTGGATATAATAAGTGCATATTTAGATAAGCTTTGCCATGTAAAAGAAAAGGAATATTTGATAAGGGTTTGCCAGTCTAAGTGCACCCAAATAAAGAAGTAAAAATTCTAGGATAAAGTAGGTAGGGTAGCTAGTTTATGTCGTAGAATCATATGTGATGAATGATGTCTCTAAATGTGTTCATTTTTCACTTTCATCACAAAGCCAAGGCATGAAGTACATTGAAAGCATTCCGAGCAAGGAAAAGTTAGAATAATTAACTCCCCTTCACATTTTCCCTAATTATTCACTAATTTCCCCTAAGTACTAAGGCATTTGCTAAATTGGAGGGGCTCAGAGCATTTCTCTAACTTCTTAAGGGACGGGACCCTCGGCCCAATAATTTAAAAAGCCTAAGTACTTTAAATCATTCATAAATCATTCATTCATTTTCATAAGTCTTTTCCTAAGTAAAATCCTATTTTACTTAGAAAAATCACATAACTTCTCATAAAAACCTTTTTTTCATCTTAGCCTAAGTTTAAATACACACTTTAATGTTTTTTACTTGGCGCTTTTGTTACATTACCATATTAACTATTAAATTCTATTATATAACTCCCGCACAATAATTCACCATTTCCTGTATTATTTAAACTATTAAAAAAATCCCAAATTTCTATATATCCCACCCCTTTAGTTAGTTATAACCATAAATACATTGTAAACGGGATTAACTAATTAGCCCATAACTAGTTAACAGCCCTAGTCGCCCACTGCATTAATAAGGAATTAATTAACCCTCACGGTTAATTAAGAACCTCCCTGACCTATCACACCACACCTGATATAATTAATTAAACCTTAATTGTGTTGGGCCCACCATTGTTAAACCCCATCGCATCGTGCCTCCCGTCAACCGTCCGATCACACCTCCCATATCTAACAGCTATTATCAAGGTCGCGCACCCCTTTGTGACTACATGTTAGCACGCGATCACAAAGTGGTTTTTACATAGCGCCTCTGCCATGCGTCACAAAACTTGTGGCATCGCTAGCTCCTGGCTCATTATCACCCATCCCCAAAAGCGGTGCGATGTGAACCCGTTTACCGCCTTCCTGCATATGAAAAAAACTGTTATGTCACTCCTCGTTGACGTCATCCACCCGAAAACCAAAAAACCCTGCCAACCTTTGACTTTGTAAATAAAACAAATAAGTCATTTTCGCCCTTCATACTGCAAACTTGTGCTCCTATGCAAAGAATGTCGAGGTCAACTGTTCGAGGTTTTCAACCACCAACTTGCTAAAAAGCTTGCAACCGATGTAACCCAGAACCTGTTAGCCACTACCAGTACTTGTTATTTAACTGATCATCCCCCAAACACAGGTATTTATCCAAATTCTCAAAAAAACCCTGCAAGTTCTTGTTTTCTACTGTAATTTGACAGAAAAGACCCAATTTGAGTACAATTTAGTCTTTGTTTCATCATATAAGTTCCTATACCTACTATTTTTCCCATTGTTAAAAGAAAACCTAAAGTTCCTTTTCTGAATCCACAAGAACCAAAAATGGAAACCACTGTGGCTTTGAATGTTGCACCCATGAATGCTCCTCATAAAGATTTAGACTATCTGCCTCTTGCGGATAAAGACTTCTAGATAAAAGACTTATCCACTAATAAAAACCACCTTAAAGTCTTTTGCCAAAGTAGAGACAACTATTTGAATGGCTCTTACATCTTAGGACTATGGGAATCTAACCTTCCTATGTATTTTCTCCCCTCAGTCCATGTTTTCCCTGATATAATTCATCAATGCTAGGCCAATTATGACTCCAACCGCAGAGAAGTTATGTCCCCACGCTAAACAGTCATCTTCCTAATAACTGTTCAATCCATCAAAAAAATGTTGCAATTCCACTCCAGTCAAGCTCTGACTCCCATTTTCATGGGATATTTACTCGAGAAATCCACCCAATTGTCTCAGTCAGACCTGAATCACATCTGTCAGACTTTCATGTTACATAAACGTCAGCCCAAGGGCCCCCTGCTTATCTACAAACTTTTTTCACATATGTGGAAAGACTTATTGTTGATATGATATCTTTAATTATGGGATTTAACACTAATGAGTTTGTTGATGAGGTAACCCTAGCGTTGTTGTCAATTTTTACTCCTGGACAACCCGCTGCTATTAAGTATGATTATGCCTCTTATATTGCTAACAAGATTCATGAATAGTTCTTGAGTTTGGACAATGAAGGAGTTTTCAAGTATACTACCTTCATATATCATCTCATGTTGTATTATCAGTCAAAAAACCTTCCTTTCCCTATCATGAAACTTGACACCAAAGGCAATCCAAGGTCTGTCATTTTTTGGAGTCCCATATTCCATGCATCCTATGAATCCCCTTACTCCTATAATGAGTTCATTGATTAGTTTGTTCATCTAGCAACCACCTTATTGACAGGAGTTTCTCCTCCTAGGATTAGTGATGATATTAAGAAGATCCTTCAGCTTTCCAAGCAGTACGGAATAGGTGATTGGTATTTATACAAAAACCACATAGAAATCAGGATCTATGGGTGTGAACTTTGTCCTTTCAAGTTACCAAAGTATGTTCCAATGAGATTATTTGCATTAGAATATTTCAGACAAATGATCAATTCAGATTTGGTCCAATTTTACAATGCTAGAAAGAAATCTCAACTCAGGATCAAAAATCAGTTAGGCCCTTTTGTCTATAACACTAGGGAAGCATGGAGAGAAGCAGAGAGAATTCTAGAAGATCACCTTAAGTCGCACAAAAGTTTTGGGTGGATGCCATATGACCCAAATAGCTTTATCTATGATAGAAGAATGAAGCACAGGCTATCACCATACATACACCATAGAATCCCAGATATTACGAAATTTGCCAATATGTATGAATGGAGGGAAGGGAACCTAGTAGAAAATGATAGTGAATAGGTCAATATAGAGAATGTTATGAGAGACCTTGAGAAAATACTTGACCTAGATTCTTTTGGGTAGGTACAAATTAAATCATCTCAACGGTCAGGGATTAGTGCCTCTACAGCTAGAACATCTCAGCACCCTTCATAGGATACCAACACACCAACTACAGAAACATCCAAGGGAAAGGAACTAGAGACTAGTACTCAAGCTACAGAGCAATCTACAATGTCAAAACAGCCAGAAACTCCTAAGGAACAGGCCCAAATGCATATGTCTCCAATTCAAGGCAATGTTGGAGAACCCCCAATCTTACAAACTCCTCTAAATGAGGAAAGGAACAAAAAGAGAGATAGGGAAGTAGCTACCCCTGCCAGTGGATCCTCAGAATAGCCTGGTGCCAAAAGGCAAAGGCTAGATTCTCTCCCAGAGGAGGAATTAATTGAAGAGACTACTGATAGTCAAAGGAAAGGAGTAGACAACCATCACACTTTCTCAGTAGGTGGGACATCCACTAGCTCACAAAGGTAGAAGCTAGAAAGACAACAAAGTATAGAGGTATCATCTTTCGGGCCACCAGGAAAGGACACTTCAGATGTCAAGAAGAAGTTTATAGAAATAAAAGCCAAGAATGATCCTTTAAGGCTCTAGGTTTACAATCAATATTTGAAAATGGCTCCCACTAATCAAAACAGATTGATGTTAGCCTATGACATCAAAGAGGGTAAAATGATAATGAGTTGCTTCAAACCTAAAGTACAACAGCCTCAATCAGCGACAGACTATCTCATAACCAATTTTGAAGTCATGGCATCAGACATTCATCCTTTAAACCAAATTGAGTTGCACAAACAAATAGGAGAAATGATTTATTCTACATTGACTAATAAGGCTATGATGGCCCAAATACTAGAGAATTCTCTGAACAATACAACTTCCCAATTATAGATGGAGAAAGCCTCCTCTCAGGCTAAATACAACAGAATAAAGTCTTTAGAAGAAGTAATCATTGGGTTGGGCCATGATCCGAAAGATGTGAAGGGTGTATAAGACTTGATTAAAAAGAAAGATGAAGACATAGTTGCCTTAAGAAAGTAGCTAAAATTGCCTCCAACAAGACATCCATAGACCGCTGAGATCATAAAGCAAAGGTTTGAAGAAGAGATAATGGATTTAGTCTTAAAACTTAATGAAAGACTAAATGAGACTAAGCAAGTACTAGAAAAATAATTGAAAGACAAGCAAGGAGAGTCATCATCTCAGCCTCCGAATGTGATACTAGTAGTCTCAATTGCAGTCCCTTCAACCCTTGGTTCAGCTCTGGCACCAAACATTCCAACAGCCATAGCTGAGGCAATCACAGGTCTAACTACAGAAGCAAGTACAGGAATAGGAACAACAGCAACATGAATTTCAAATCCAAGCACAGAGGAGCTATTAAAATCAATGGAAGAAATGAAACTGCAAGTTTTAGAGCTGAAAAGGGTAAAAGAACAATATGTCAACTTAGAGCAAAAATATCATCTCTCAAAGATAAATGTTGTAGAAAAAACAAGGGAAACCAAAGGATTAGAAAACAAATTTAGGGCATTAGAAAAAGGTCTCACATTTGAAAAGCTTCTAACAGACATTAAGAAGATTCTATGGGCCAACATCATTCAGTCAATAAATGATGTTTGGCCATCAATTCAAATAATTTTTGAGAAGATAGATTTGGTAAAGTCAGCCCGAGAAGAGATTCAGAAGACAAGAGCAGAATTAGGAAAGATGCCTGAGGAAGCCACCAGGCTCATACATTTTTTGAATAACAAGAATAAGTACTAGCTTCAAGAACTAGGCATTGAAGACATAACATACACCATTCTAGAAGTAAAAAGTGTATTAACTAAAAGGATGCTGATGCAAAATTTAGAAAGAAGATGCCATGACATACAAGAGGAAATTAATGCTTTGAGGGAGAGGTTTGGTATTTTGCAAAGTAAAGGGCTACCTAGTCCTTTAGTTATTAATGACAAATTAATGAGGCATATAGATTATGTGGACAAATTGAATCAATATGCAAGAAACCAGGTAAGTTCATCAACAAGTGCTTTAGCATTAAAAGGACTCCCTATAGGTAGATTTCTCTATCAAAGTCTAGAGAACCCGTTCTATGTTGAGCATGAAATAAAGCACTTGTTTCATATTCAACCTAACTTTTCAGGTATATCAAAACAGATGAAACCCTCAGAAAACTTAAAAAAAAAATAGAATACCATAGCCAAAATGGTGGGAAGAAATGTTAGAAATTTTGTAGTTTCTCTGTGGTAAAAAGTAAATTTTGGTTATTTACTACAGTCAATGGGGGTGAAAGAGGATAAACAGAGATCAACTGATAAAGAGTATCAGATGCAGGTAAAGTGTATTAGTAAGAAGATAAAAACAAAGCAATTAGCACAAAGTTACCATCAAATAGAACAAGATGCCAAGTCATAGGGCCTAACTCTAGCACACTCTCAAGAATAGGGACAACAAACCATCTGTTTGCCTCTATATATTATCTACAAGACTATCTGGCCCTATCTTCATGTAACTTCTAGTTAGTCATCTCAGATTATATCTCACTTTGTTATGAGATATTTTATTGTAAAGTTTGTGTATAAATACTCCCTTGCTTAGAGTATTGAGGGTGGATTCTTAGACATTGCTGTAAAACTGATTATTTTGGAATAAAGTGATGTTGGACAAATTTTGCATGACTGGTTGGATGAAGAATTAATGCAAAGGACTTTTCACAGGATTCATGTGTTGAACATCAAACAAATAAGTATCTTATATCTCATGTGCTATTATTTTCTTGTTTATTATATCAATTATGTTCCATATCTAAATATTAAAATGAAAAAGAATAATTCAGAAAGTGATTAAATGCAATTTGTCTTCAATCTTTTTTGTTCTCAATGTTTTCTTCTAAACTAGCATAAACAATGAATTTTTAATTGCTCCTGTTTCCTAGTTTATTCATTTTAACCATTTAGTAAAGAATTCTTAATTTCTCTTTATTGGTGATTAGTCAAGTTCTCTTCTCCTAAAATATGTTGAAGGATTCTTAATTTCCCTTCATCACTTTTAAGTTCATCCCATCTTTTTAAGTCTCTATTTTCTCCTTGTTTAGCTATCTTGCCCTGTGAAGCCATCCATTGTTGAGAAACCAAATCCAGTTGAGCCATTTCCTTTGAATCTGTTAGCCCAATGGCCTGACGTACTCAGTAATACCCCTCTGCTATTGAATTCCACCAAAAAACTCAATCAAAATCCCAAAGCTCTAATAATTAGCCTAAAACCTTATAAAACAAAGCTAAATCTAAAAGAGAGAGTCCTCTCTAGGTACAGATTGGCTAGATTTTGTACTCAAAAGTTGGTTTGTGGTTACCTCGGATGCCTTTCCTCTTCTTACAACTTATAGGAAAATCTAAGTGATAATAGGGTTTAAGGTCCGGTCCCTCCAGAAGTCAGAGAAATGCTCTGAGCCCGTTTGACTTAGGATTTTGGGTACCTAAGTCTTTTCTTGGAAATTAGTTAAGTGAAAAATGTAATGAGTGAAGGAAGTTATTCATTTAATTTTGTGAACTTAATACATGACCAATTTTCATCCATACTTAGAAATTTGATGATGAACATGATCAATATGCTTTTACCTAACAATCATCACAATTCTGCAACCTTTCTTCTACTTACCCAACTACTTATCCTACCATTTTTACTTCTCTTTGTTTGGGTGCACTTAAGCTGGTAAACCCTTATCAAAACATTTTCTTTTCTTTTACAATAGTAATCTAACTAAGTCTAACCTTATTACATCCAAGGGCTAAGATTAAACAATTGAGCTCCTTTTATTCACTCTACCGAATATAATTATCTGCCAATATTACACTGTTTGGTCAGATTTTATTCTCTATCTATAAGCATAAAATTTAAAGCATGAAATAGTCAAGTTTAAACATTTTGACTATCATGGATTGTGGCAAAGGTAACAATCTACACACAATCATTTATTCTACATCAAAAGTAACTAGGAGTGGCATTTTGACTTGCACACTTTCATGGTCTTTCCTTTTTTTGGGGTTTATTTTTTCATCTTTTTTTACCTTTTTTATTCTTTTTGTCCATTGATTTTTCTTTTAGGACATACCCTCTTTTCATTTTTTTATTTTTTGAATACGGAAAACATTTGCAAAAAAGAAACAATATGTACATATTGCAGGTTTAATATCAACCATTCAAAAATTATGACTCTTATTGGTATAGGAACCTAATAGTGGCTCCACTTAGGGATGGAATTTCCTGGTGAAACATCAAGAACTTGTAAATCAATGGCCTTCTGAATTACTGTGATCTTACATTACAACTTTTTCCTTTTCACTTTTCTGCATTATTTCTATTTATGGCAGCGAAACTTTCGAAGCTTAGGGCCTTCTCTTCAAGTTTCAACTCCAAAAATTACCATCCAATCAACACTAAAAATTTTGAAAAATAGAATATGTACAAGGGATTAGTGAAATCAGTAACTAGGATCTATGTAGTGCTTTAGCATTCAACCATTAATTGGTCCTCCTTCTACCTTTGTGCCATCCAATTCTTTGAGGAAAAAATAATTATTGCCCCTAAAAGCATAAATGAATAAGAGTATTTCCATAGGATGTCAAGCTTCCCATGTTTACCTTTATCCTCCCTTCTTGAGTCCCATTTCAAAACTTTATTTCCTAGGTAAAAATCTTTTGCCTTAGTCCTTTTGTCAAAAGCCTTCTTGATCCTTTCCTGCACAACTTGGGATCTAATATACACTTCTTCCCTGGTCTGCTCTAACTCAATTGTCTAGTTAATTATCCTTTGAATATCATTTGGCTCAACTTGCATCTCTTGGAGTAAATTCATCAGTGGAGTTCCCAGGGAAGATGGGAAAACAACCTCCATTCCATAAACTAATTGATAAGGATTGGTGCCAATGGATTTCTTTGTGGTCATCCTATCTTCCCACAAGGCATTTACTAGCTTCTTGTTTAAGGTTTTCTTGTTATCCTCCAACAATTTTTTTAAGATATTCACTAAGATCTTGTTGGAAGACTCTGCTAGTCCATTTCCTTGGGGATAATAGGTTGTAGAGTGGCCAAGGGTTATATGATATTTGTTACAGAAATAAATCATTTTCTTGGATTTGAAAGTTGTTGCATTTTCAATGATGATTTTTGTGGGGCATCCGAATCTGGATAGAATGTTGGCCTCAAGGAAGTTTATTATGATAGTATCAGTGGCTTGTCTTGAGGGTATGGCTTCTATCCACTTTGTGAATAATTTGTAGCAGTCAAGATCCATCTAGCTGTGTAGAGGAAGGTGGATGGATTCCACCAATGAAGTCAAAACCCCACTGTTGAAATGGTGCTTATGTAGATATTGGATTCAAGGATAATGGTAAAAGTTTTTTCTTTCCTTCAAAAATCTGACATTTATGACATGAGGTTACAAATTTCTTACATCAGAAAATAGAATGGGCCAATAAAAATCGGCTCTTAAGATCTTGTTCGCTGTGGTTTTCCAGTAAAGATGTCCCACACATTCACCTGCATGAAACTCTTGTAATATTTTTTCATATTCTTCTTTTATTAAACAGTTAAGAAGGATGCCTTCATGATTTTTCCAAAATAAAGCATTGTCAATTATGCAAAACTTCAAATATTTCATTTTTAAGAACATACTTTTAGTCCTGGATAGTTCTAGAGGAGCTTGTAAATTTTGTAGAACGTATATAATGTCAGCATACCATTGTGAGTCAGTAAAGGCTTGGTTGATCAGTAGTGTCGTCATCTCCTCTTCATTATCTAATTATGCAATAAAATTTATGTCTAGGGCCTGACAGTTCGATTTAGCCATGAGCTTGGCTAAACCTTGGCTTTTGATCAATTTTGTAGGTTTAATTTCTAAGTCATATTCTAATATAGTAGCTATCCACTTCCCTCTCTTTCCATCTGGACCATCTTATGTTAGGATGTATTTGACTACAACATTGGGAACATAAGCTATTATATGAGAATATAAGATGTAAACTCTGAAATCTTTATTGGCTTTGACTAGAGAAAAAGCTTGCTTTTTCATTATATTGTACTTTAAAGGTGCATCCCTCAGGGCTTTGCTAAAGAAGGCAATAGGTTATTCAAAACCTTGATCATTCTTCTGTAGTAGGACTGCAACAATAGTGTGTTCTGAGACGAAAGAAAATATAATGAAATCCCTATCAAACATTAGACTAATTAGAACTCGTGTTTGTGTCAAGGCTAGATTAACATCTTCAAAAGACCTCTTAGCCTCAAGTGTCCATTTAATAGTTGAATCTTTCTTTAACATGTTATTTAATAATCTAATTATTTCTGCTAAGTTAGAAATAAATCTTCTCAGAAAGTTTCTTTTACCTAAAAAGGCTTGTAGTTCTCTTATGCTCCTACGATGTGGTCTTTGTAAGATGGCTTCAATTCTGGTAGGATCTATTCAGATACCATCTTTAGATATTATGTGGCCTAACAGTTTCCCTCTTCCAACCCAAATAAAGATTTTTTAGGATTCAAAGAAATTCTATGCTTCCTACACTTGGTGAAGACTTGCCTTAGATGATCTAGGTGTTGTTCATCAGATTTGTAAAACACTGTGATATCATCTAAGTATATTACAAGGAAGTCATGTATTTCCTTAGCAAAAGATATATCCATAGCTATTTGAAAGGTGGCCCCTGCATTCTTTATCCCAAAAGGCATCTTCACATACATGAAAGTGCCCCAAGGAGTGGTGAATGGAGTTTTTTCCTGATCGTCTGGGTGGACTAAAATTTGGTTATAACTAGAGAACCCATCTAATAGTGATATTCTGGTTGAACCTACTACCCTCTGTAATATGTGATCCATTTTAGGAAGAGGGTGGCTATCTTTGAGCGAAGCTTTGTTAAGATTCCTAAGGTCAAAACATAGTGTAATTTCACCAGTTTTTCTTTATTGTGGGCACCAAATTAGAAACCCAATCAGAGAATGTGATTGGCGCTATGATCTTGGCTTCGTACAATCTCTTAATTCCTTTTCAATAGAAGGCAATAGAATAGGATTAATCCTTCTAAGCTTCTGTCTAAAAGGTTTCTAGTTTCCTTTTAAGGGGATGGTGTGTTGTATTATGATGGTGTCATAGGACATGAGGTCCTCATAACTCCAAGCAAAAACATATTGGAATTCTTTTAGCAGTTCTATGTAATTTACCTTTTCATTAGGAGGTAAATACTTTGAAAGTTTTATCAATTTAGGATCTTCCTCAGAGCCTATGTTACACTCCTCTATGTCCAATTTTAAGGGTTCCATTTTTGGCTTTCTAGGGACATCGTTTGAATCAAATAAGTCCTCCAAACTAGTTAATCCTTTGGGAAAAAAATTGTTTTTGAGGTTGATGATTTCAGAGTCTTCATCAACTATCTCATCCATTTAAATTTGCTTTAGGTTTTGAATATCTGATTTTTTAAAATTTGTGGGATGAAATCTATCTATCTCTTCTTCTTCTAATTTGTTAATTTTTATTTTATCTATAAAATCAAGATCTAATATTATGTTAGTATCTATGTTGCTATTTACAAATTATTCATTTAAAGTTAAAAAATTGTTTATTTGTTTGTCATTAGTGAATACTTGCCAGTTTTTTAAGTTGTCAAGGATAGCAGGTTTGTGCCTAACCTTAGTAGTGTATTGATTGTTAGGTCGAAATGATAACTTACAAGTGTTGGCAAACATAGCTAAACTACGATCTTGCATATTTTGTTTTCTTGGGATGACTGTAAGCTTAGTTTCTAAAAAAGTATTTAATATTTCTACAATTGTTCCTCTATAAAAACCTAATCTAGGATCTCTAGCCATACAAACAACATTGATTTGTTTTATAATCAATTTAGAATCTCCCATAATAGAAAATATTATGGCTCCTAACATTTTAACCAATTTGAGGCCTAAAATAAGTGTTTCGTACTCGGCCATGTTATTCATGCATTTGAAGTTTAACCTATAGGCATAATCCTCTAAGTGATCATTCTCTAAATTGTAAATCCACACTGCTACCCCTGCACCTAGTTTGTTCACTGATCCATCAAATTCAAGATGCAATAGTATTTTATGTTCATAATTCTTACTGTCTGGGGGGAACAAAATCTTCTTTGACTAAGGTATCTTGATCATCTTTATTATCTGAAAGCTCTTGAATTTGGATAATTTGATTTTATGCTACAACTGCAATTTCTTTTGGTTCTGAAGTAATGTTGTTTGAAGTAATTTCTTGGTTTGTGTTATCAACCAAAAATTCTCTAAAACTTGGACAATTTACATTTGTTCCTAAGTCATAATGTTAGATGGTGGTTAAGTCACTTTTATGGTTTTTAGAGTCTAAGTCATAGGGTTAGAGTCTCATTTCCATCATCAAATAAATTTCAACAACCTTGTTTTACACTTTATGGGTCCAATATCATGTTTTGAAATTCATATGTTTAGCCATTTAAAAAAAAAATTGAAACTGGCTACGAATCCATGTTTTCATAGTGTAGAAAGTGTAAAAAACCAGTTTTGCGCTATGAAATCATTGAAGCAACTTGTTTCAACATAAAAGACTCTATTTTTTTTATCTTACTAGTCAACTTCCAGAAGGGTTGCTAAGCAGCTGAGAATTCAAGTTTGAAAAATGAAAGAGGATTTTCTTCCTAACATATTGAAATACAAAAACCTGTTTCAGCTTCTTCAAATTCATTGTGAGGTGGGAGAAATTTATGGTTAAACTTGCGTTACGAAACTGCTGAAAGCAAAGCTTTGTCTTCTGGTTTTAGCAGTCTTTTTCAAGATCAGTTTCTGGTCACAGGAAAGGGTGTGGTTTCATCTTTCAAAGGTGCTCTTCGTTCATTCCAAACTCTATCTCTTTTTCCTAGCAGATTAGCTTCTACACTAACTGCTACACTTTGCATATCTTCTAGAGTTGGTGGATTTCTTTCTCTAAGTTGAAACGCCATATTAGTGTCAAACCCGTCTGGAAACTTTATTAGAGCTAAGCCAGGTGGGGGTCTAAGGCCGACTGTTATTGCATTGTATACACTGTTAAATCTAGTACAGTAGTCCTGAACTGTTTCATTTGGTCCTCTCCTAATGTTTTTATACTCTAAAAGAATTTGAAGAGGGTTATTTTTCTTTTCCCATCTATGCAAAAATTGCTGGTAAAAAACTTCTAAACTATCTATACTATTGTTAGGTAGAGATCTAAACCATGTTCTCACATCACCAGCTAGAGTTTGGGCAAATATTTTCATTTGGACATCTCCAATATCGATTTCATGCAATTCGAAATGATCTGTCATCTTTCTTGTATGTTGTTGTGTCGTGTAGGATCATGTTCCATCAAATAGGGTAATTTTACTCTGGTAGTCTTGTGGCATGTCACCTTGTGGAGTAAGCATCACAAGAGGGGCATATCTATTTTACATGGCTCTAAGTTTGGCAAGACTGAGAAATGGATTTTGGGTTCCCGGGGGTGGTACAGAGGTTGATGGAGAACTGAGGGTGATAGGTGATTGAAGGGTAGTGATAGGTTGACGGGGAAGTGAACATATTTATGAAGGTGTGTAATGATCTTCAGAGATGTGAGGGAATAATGGTGAACGAAAAGAAGTTTAAGTTGTGTCATAAAGTTCAAGGATCTTAACAGTAATGAGGGATGAGTGAGTGGAATTTAGAAGATACTAATCAATTGACAAGTTTTCCCTTTAGACTTCAAGTTCATCTGTAAATTCTGGATCTAGAACTATGTCATCAAATGCACTCTCAGGCCTAGTTATAAATAGGGAAAGATCAAAATATTCATCAAAGGGGAGGTCTTCTAAAAACAACCACTCATCTGGGAAGGAATCTGCTTTAATTGAAGGTGTAGGACTAACTGAACTTTCTTGTCTTCTAGATATTCTTGAAATTAGATTAGGATTATCAAATACTGGGGGAGGATTTGGATCAGGATTAGCCCTAGTATAATGAGTTCTCCTTGAAGCCATATTTCAAGATTTTCCTAATTACTCTCTTTTTTGTGAAATTTTATAAATAACTTCTAATAAACCCTTCAAGAGGCTTGAAATAAAAATTTTAAATTTCTTAAAGGTTTATTAAGGCTGAGGTTTTGAGTTCCCTAGTATGGTTGCCACTATGTTATCACTCAGAAGTCTTCCCTAGAAGTTATAAAAAGAAGGAATAATCTGAGGTAACCACAAACCTAATCTCTTAGACTCAGGCTCTAGCCAACCTAAGTCCAGAGAGGGCTCTCTCTTTATAATTTAACTTTGTTTTGGTGGGATTTTACGCTAGTTATTAGTGCTCATAAGATTTTGATTTTGGTTGGGTGGTGGAATTTTAAGAACAGATGGATAGAGCAAGGTTTTTAAGCCATTGGGATATGGAGTAAGTCAAAGAATTTATTAAATGGATCAGATCAAACACTAAAGGGAGAGTTCACAGGGTAGGCTATCAAAGCAAAAGGCAAATCTTCAGGTTCCAATGGATGAAGTAGTCCTAACCAAGGTGAAAGGGCAATGAAGAATCCTTAAACTGGATCAAGATGAAGAGCAAGAGGTGTTCATGAGCAAAGGGAAACTAAGAATCCTTTATTATAGACCTAGGGGGGGAACTACAGAAGTAAGGGAGCAATTAGAATTCCCAAACTAAGTTTAGCAGAAAACATTAAGAATGTAAACAGTCAAGACAAAGAGCAAATAAGCTAGTTCTGAAATATCATTCATAATTTAACATTCAGATTTTATAGAGACACATATGATTATTTATAAACATGAAGAGAAATAGTAAAACACATGAGATAGAGAATACTTATTTGCTTTCTGATTTACACAACAATCCTGTGAAATGTCTTTACTTTATTCCTTGATCCACCAAGCCAATCCAGTCTTGATTACAATAGCTCCTTAACTTGAGAAGGAAATGTCTATAGAAATGTCTTTGAATCCACCCTCAATATTTCAAAAGATGAAGTATTTATAAAATATCATAAAACAATATGAGAATTAATCTAAGAAATCAAAATAACTTCAAGCATGAAGATAGAGACAGATGGAAAACTGCATCATGCTGTCCCTTTTATTGTGGTTGTGTTGGTTGTTGCAGTTGAACTTGAGCCTTTTAAGCTGGCTGATATGTGTATGTTGGAATCATTTGCGTCTTTAACCTTTGACTGATACCCTTTACCTGTTACTCTTTGAACCTGCTTAACTATTTTCATCTGGATGCCATTAAATTTACTGTGCTAACTTATCGTAAATCTGTCAAATTTTTCCACCATTCATTTTCAGGTAACTTTATCTTGAGCATCCTTCTATATATCTCGTTTTCCTCAGTGTATTGGGAAAAATTTGGCTTGGTGACAAATATATGCTTAACTTCATGCTCTAGGAAGAATAAATTTTCTAAAGTATCATATAATACTTTCCCTGTTGGTAATGCTTTTACTCCTGAAGTGCTAGTCTATTCTTTGGACAATTTCTTTAGTCTGACAACATAGTCCGATTGGATCATAAGTTTGTCATTGATTACCATGGGATTGGGAAGGCCTTTATCCCTTAAAATTTGAAGCTTTGTCATGAATCTGTCAATACCAATCTACATGTTATGCCATTTTTTCTCTAGATTGAGCATAAGGTTCCTTTTAGTCAGAACCTTTTTGACTTGGATGATGGTTTTAGTTCTGTCCTCCACACCAAGCTCACTTAGTTCCTCCCTGTTCTTATTGTTCAAAAATATGATGAGTTGATCAGCCTCTTCAGGCTGGTCTCCCAAGTCTTTCTTGATCTTTTGTATTACTTTGTTGGCCAATTTCACCAATTTTGTTTACTCAAATATTGCTTGAATTGATGGCCAAACATCATTGACTGAGTCAATGATTGTTGCCTAGAGCACTTCCTTAGTTTCTCCTAGTGGCTTTTGCGATGTTAAATCTTTTTAAAGGAACTTTATCCTCTCACCCAGCCTTAGGGTTTTCTGTGTTTCTTCTTTTTGTTGTATTTGAGCAAGTTTACAACTAGTTTCTAGGCTTGCTATTTTCTCCTTAAGTTGTTTTAGCTCTGTAGCTTGGACGTACATTTCCTCCATGGCTTTCACTAAATCTGGTGTCTTTTCTGTTGATGCACCTATAGTTGTAGACTCGGTTGTGATTGGCAGTGATGGTGCAAGTGGAGTTGTTGGTGCTAAAGAGGCTGTCAATGTTGAGGGAACTATAGTAGAGACTGTGTGAATAACAGTCTGTGGAGTGGTGGCCAACTCACTCTGTTTAGACTGAATCAATGTGTCCAACTCTTTCTTAGTTTCCTTCAGCTAATTATTTAGCTTAAGGACCAAGCCCATAAGCTCTTCTTGTTCCTTCTGAGTCTCTAAGACTTTTGTTGTTTATGGATGACGAAGATGTGGAATTTTGAGTTGTTTTTTTAAAGCAGCTATGTCATCATTCTTCTTTTTAATTAACCTTTCCATAACTTTCGCATCTTTGGGATCATGTCCCAACTCTATGATTAAGTCCTCCAAGGACTTGATTCTAGTATCCTTGGCTTGTGAGGAGGCCTTTTCTAGTTGAAACTATGCTGATATATTATTCAAAGAATTCTCTAACTAGTGGGCTACAATGGCTTTGCTTTTAAATGTGGAATATACCATCTTTCATGTTTGTTTATGCAATTCAATCTGGTCAATGGGATGTATGTCCTTTTGCAGCACTTCAAAATTTGTCTTTTGGTAGTCAACTGCTGATCTAGGCTGCTGAGTGGTGGGCTTCAGGAAAGTCATCTGCATTTTTCCTTCTTCCATGTCAAAGGCTGACATAAGCCTTGTTTGGTTGCTAGGAGCCATTTTGATGTGCTTTGTATAGCTTTGGTCTTTTAACTTTTCACTTTTGGCCTTTATTTCTTTATATTTTTCTCTGATATCTTGGTCTTGGTCAGCTGGAATCCTTAATGACAGCTCTTCCACACTTTGTTGTCTTTCTAACATTTAGAGGGAGTAGCATGCTTGCTCCCTTCTCTTTATGTGCTTGTGGCTCTAGCTGTTTCTTCTATGAATTCTTGCTCGAAGAAAGGATTTAAGCTTTTCCTTTTGACATATGTTTGTGAAATGGCTCTGCCTAAAGGAGTGGCCTCCTCCCTGTCTCTTTTGAGGTTTCTCTCCTCATTTAGAGGAGTCTTTAAGGTAGGGGGAGTACTCATGATGGGATCTGGCAGTTTTGTTTGAGTCAGTTCTTCTGATAGATCTGGTTGTTCTGACTCTTCTTGAACCTGGAGTCCTTCTTCTACTTGTTTTTCACTATGTGCCTGTAATTCCCTTTGGGCTTGGGGTTCTTCTAGTACCTGTATGAAAGAATCTTTACCAAGTCTCCTCTCTAGATCAATTAAAGCATTTTCAATAGCAACCTCACTGCTATCTCTATCTACCAGAGTATTCTCCACCCATTCCAAATAATTAGAATATTTTTCTACTTCAGGGATTCTGCGGTGGATATAGGAAGACAACTTGTTTTTCTGTCTTCTATTGCAAATTAAATCAAAGGGGTCATATATCCATATGAAGCTTTGTTTCAGTTTGAGCCTTTGAAGGACTTATTTTGCTTCTTTTCCAGCTTCTCGACTATTGCAAACAAAGGGGTCTAGTTGATCTTTGATCCTGAGTTGAGCCTTCTTTTTGGCTTTCAAAAAATGTACCTCATCTGAATTGATTATCTTTCTGTAGTACTCCAGAGAAAATAACCTCGTTGGGAGGTATTTGGATGACTTGTATGGTGCTAACTCACAACCATAGATCCTAATTTCAATGTGATTTTGGTACAAGTACCAATCTCCCACTTTATGTTGTTTTGAAAGTTGTAGGATCCTCCTAATATCTGAACTGATCCTTGGAGGAGGACTTCCTAATAACATCATCACTACAGGATGTACAAAAATATCTATGAATTATGTGTATGAATATGGTGATTCAAATTTGTGGATCAAAGGAGTCCAGAAGACTACTGACCTAGGGTTGCCTCTGGTATCAAGTTTTTGAAGAGTAAATGGGAATTTATTAGCTTGATAATATAAGAAGAGGTGGTACAGAATTGAGGAATACTTGAATACTCTTTCATTGTTCATTCTCAAGAATTGATCATGCATTTTATCTGCTATGAATTTGGCATAATTGTATATGATGGTAGGGGGTTGTCCTATGGTAAAAATGGACATGAAGGCTAGAATGATTTCATCAACATACTCACTTGTAGTATAGCCTAAGACACTAGATATCATTGACACAATTTCCTGGCCAAGTTTAGAAAATATGGTAGCTACATATGGAGGGGGTTCTATTGGGACATGCTATCCCTTCCTGATGAAGGTCTGAAGCATTTCAGCTAGTCTAGCAGGGGTAATCTTGGAGAATTTGTCTAGTAGGTCTCCAATGGAAATGGGGGTCAGATTTTGTCCTGGTCACAAATGGAACGTTTCATTGATGGATTCAGAAGTGATGGTGAAAAGTACAATATGGTCATGGGACATCACTTCTCTTTGGCTGGGACTGTAGTTTTTATGGAAATAGTGAACAATTTTGGGAAAGATATGCACTGAAGGGAATTGGGACTTGAGTAAATTAGACTCCCAAAGACCTATTTTGTCTGTATGGTTTAGGTATTGGTCTCTATGCTGACAGCCTAATTTCAATGGGGATTGATTTGGAAGTCTTTGTCCACCAAAGGGAGATGGTCTAAATCTAGATGGGGAGTGGTAATTGGTAAGGCATCCATTACAATAGGAGCATCCATTCTTAGTTCTTATGGTTTTAAGAATGGGGAAAAGGGTTTTCAATCAAATTGTGGCAATTTGGTTCAATTACAGAGTAGTTGTGGGCTTGTAGGGAAATACTTTCACTTAATTACTTAATAACTCTAAGCAATTATGTAATTAGTTCCTAAATGAGACAGGGTTTATGGTGCATTTGGATAAATACCTGGAATTTTTGGCTTTGACCGGTTGACGGGCGACTGTGCACAGTTGCAGGAGGTCTATTTGAGCTAGAGGGTCGACTAGAAGTTCAATGGCAACTGCAGGTCTGTGGTTGGATGTGGGTCAGAACTTGGACATCGTCTTTGCTTGCATGGAGGTCTGAGCATCTTTTTCATGATAAAACCAGAAAATAATGAGTTTTTTTAGTTTTATTCACAAAGTCAACTGTTTGGCAGGCACATGGGGAAAAAGGTACATTTGGCTTTTAGTGGGATATGGGATGTTTTGTTGTTTAGCGGGAGATGGGATGTTTTGTCATTTAGTGGGAGGCCGTAAGTAGGTTTGATTGCACTACTTTTAGGGCTAGAGCGGTTTCAGGGGAAGGTCACCTGATGATATTCATCGGGCACTACGTAGCATCGGGACCCAAAAGAAAACTTCCCATATTGGGTGGGTAAAGGTCGGGCTTCGGAGGCCGCCCAATATGATCGTCCACCATTGGATTAATGGGGGAACGATTGTATGGTGATTGGGGTGGGGTTTATGTATGATGGGAAATGGAGGGGCCCGACTAATGACTAAAAATGGCAGGTTTTATTTAAACAATGGATTAAAGCGGGTTTAGGGTGTAATCTCATTGGCGAAGGATTTTGGTTATTAATTAATCATTGATCGATGAATTAAGCCACCAATTGTGTTACTGTATTAATAAAATTTATTTTTCAAACTTCTTTGGGGCGGGATATTAAGATAAGGGTTTTGTTTTATAACTACATGGAAAGGGTTATTTCTTTAGGGAATTAATATATATAAAGTTAAAATTTAATATGAAACGAAAGGGCTAAGGTGTAATGTATTTATTCATTTATTGTTTGTCATAAACACATTATACTTAGGCTTAAAGTATTTTTGGGTTTTTTGAGAAAAGGGGTTTATTAGGGGAAAATGACTTTTCCTTAGGAAAATGGTGTTTTTTCTTAAGAAAAGGGGTTTGTTTGGGACTATGAGTGAATTGAAGGGGGTGAATGTTCATGAGGGGACTTTTAGTACTTAATACCTATAAGTCATTGGGCCGAGGGTCCGGTCCCTCCAAAAGTTAGAGAAATGCTCTGAGCCCCTTTGACTTAAGATTTGGGTACCTAAGACTTTTCTTGGAAATTAGTTAAGTGAAAAATGTAGTGAGTGAGGGAAGTTAATCAATTGATTTTGTGAACTTGATACATGCCCAATTTTCATTCATACTTAGAACTTTGACGATGAAGGTGATCAATATGCTTTTGTCGAACAATCATCACAATTTTGCAACCTTTCTTCTACTTACCCACCTACTTATCCTACCATTTTTACTTCTTTTTATTTGGGTGCACTTAAGCTGGCAAACCCTTATCAAAACATTTTCTTTTCTTTTACAATAGCAATCTAAGTCTAACCTTATTACATCCAAGGGCTCAGATTAAACAATTGAGCTCCTTTTATTCACTCTACCTAATCTAATTATCTACCAAGATTACGCTGTTTGGTCAGATTTTATTCTTTGTCTATAAGCATAAAATTGAAAGCATGAAATAGTCAAGTTTAAACATTTTGATTATCATGGATTGTGGCAAAGGTAACAATATGCACACAATCATTTATTCTGCATCAAAAGTAACTAGGAGTGGCATTTTGATTTGCACACTTTCATGGTATTTTTGTTTCTTGGGGTTCATTTTTTCATCTTTTTTTACCTTTTTTATTATTTTCGTCCTTTGATTTTTCTTTTAGGACGTACCCTTTTTACATTTTTTAATTTTTTGAATATGGAAAAAATTTGCAAAAAAACAAAGTTATGTACATATTACAGGTTTAATCTCAGCCATTCAAAAATTATGACTCCTATTGGAATAGAAACCTAATAGTGGCTCCACTTGGGGCTGGCATTTCCTGGTGAAATGTCAAGAACTTGTAGCTCAAAGGCCTTCTGAATTATTGTGATCTTACCCTGCAACTTTTTCCTCTTCACTTTTCTGCATTATTGCTATTTATGACAGTGAAACTTTTGAAGCTTAGGGCCTTCTCTTCGAGCTTCAACTCCAAAAATCACCATCCAACCAACACTAAACATTTTGAAAAATAGAATATGTACAAGTGATTATTGAAATCAGTAACTAGGATCTATGTAGTGCTTTAGCATTCGACCATTAACTGGTCCTCCTTCTACCTCTATGCCATCCAATTCTTTGAGGAAAAAAGCATTATTGCCCCTAAAAGCATAAATGATATAAGGGCCTTTCCATAGGAATTCAAACTTCCCATGTTTACCTTTATCCTCCCTTCTTGAGTCGCATTTCAAAACTTTATCTCCTAGGTAAAAATCTTCTGCCTTAGTCCTTTTGTCAAAAGCTTTCTTGATCCTTTCCTGCACAACTTGGGATCTAATATACACTTCTTCCCTGGTCTGCTGTAAGTGAATTGTCTAGTTGATTATCCTTTGAATATCATTTGGCTCAAATTTCACCTCTTGGAGTAAATTCATCAGTGGAGTTCCCAGGGAAGATGGGAAAACAACCTCCATTCCATAAACTAATTGATAAGGACTGGTGCCAATGGATTTCTTTGTGGTCAGCCTATCTACACACAAGGCATTTACTAGCTTCTTGTTCCAGGTTTTCTTGTTACCCTCCAACAAGCTTTTGATGATATTCACTAAGTTCTTATTGGAAGACTCTGCTAGTCCATTTCCTTTGGGATAATAGGTTGTGCAGTGACCCAGGGTTATATGATATTTTCTATAGAAATCAATCATTCTCTTGGATTTGAAATTTGTTGCATTGCTAGTGATGATTTTGGTGGGGCATCTGAATTTGGATAGAATGTTGGCCTCAAGGAATTTTATTATGATAGTATCATTGGCTTGTCTTGAGGGTATGGCTTCTATCCACTTTGTGAAATAATTTGTAGCAATCAAGATCCTTCTATGATGGGCAGAGGAAGGTGGATGGATTTGACCAATGAAGTCAAGACCCCACTGTTGAAATGGTGCTCCAGTAGATATTGGCTTCAAGGGTAATGCTAAAATATTTTCTTTCCTTCAAAAATTTGACATTTATGACATGAGGTTACAAATTTCTTTACATCATAAAATAGATTGGGCCAATAAAAACTGTCTCTTAGGATCTTGTCAGTTGTAGTTTTCCAATAAAGATGTCCCCCATAGTCACCTACATGAAACTCCTGTAATATTTTGTTAGATTCTTCTTTTAATAAATGGTTAAGAAGAATTCCTTCATGATTTTTTCTAAATAAAGCATTGTCAATTATGCAAAACTTCAAATATTTCATTTTTAAGAACCTACTTTTAGTCCTGGATAGTTCTGTAGGAGCTTGTAAATTTTGTAGAACGTATATAATGTCAGCATACCATGGTGAGTCAGTAAAGGCCTGGCTGATCGATGGAGTCACCATCTCCTCTTCATTATCCATTTCTGCAATAAAATTTACGTATAGGGCCTAACAGTTTGATTTAGCCATGAGCTTAGCTAAACCTTGGGTTTTGATCAATTTTGTAGGTATAATTTCTAAGTCATATTCTAATATAGTAGCTATCCACTTCCCTCGCTTTCCATTTGGACCATCTTGTGTTAGGATGTCTTTGACTACAACATTTGGGACATAAGCTATTATATGAGAATAGAAGATGTAAACTTTGAAATCTTTAATGGCTTTGACTACTACAAAATCTTGCTTTTCCATTATATTTTACTTTAAAGGTGCATCCCTCAGGGCTTTGCTAAAGAAGGAAATAGGTTGTTCAAAAACCTAATCATTCTTCTACAGTAGGACTGCAGCAATAGTGTGTTTTGAGGCGAAGGAAAATATAATGAAATCCCTATCAAACATTGGACTAATTAGAACTGGTGTTTGTGTCAAGTCTAGCTTAATATCTTCAAAAGACCTCTTAGCCTCAAGTGTCCATTTAATAGTTTAATATTTCTTTAACATGTTATTTAACAATCTAATTAGCTTTGCTAAGTTAGAAATAAATCTTCTCAGAAAGTTTATTTTACCTAAAAAGGCTTGTAGTTCTCTTATGCTCCTAGGATGTAGTATCTATAAGATGGCTTCAATTCTGGCAAGATCTATTCGGATACTATATTTAGAGATTATGTGGCCTAAAATTTTTCCCTCTTCTAACCCAAATAAATATTTTTTAGTATTCAAAGAAATTCCATACTTCCTACACTTGGTGAAGACCTGTCTTAGATGATCTAGGTCTTTTTCATCAGATTTGGAGAATACTGTGATATCATCTAAGTATATTACAAGGAAGTCATGGATTTCCTTAGAAAAAGCTATATCCATAGCTCTTTGAAAGGTGGCCCCTGCATTCTTTAATCCAAAAGGCATCTTCACATACATGAAAGTGCCCCAAGGAGTTGTGAATGCAGTTTTTCACTAATCGTCTGGGTGGACTAAAATCTAGTTATAACTAGAGAACCCATCTAACAATGAGATTCTAGTTGAACCTAGTCCCCTCTATAATATGTGATCCATTTTGGGAAAAAGATAGTTATCTTTGAGTGAAACTTTATTAAAATTCCTAAGGTCAACACACAGTCTAATTTCGCCAGTTTTTTTTCTTGTGGGCACCAAATTAGAAACCCAATCAGAGAATCTGATTGGTGCTATGATCTTGGCTTCATACATTCTTTTAATTTCCTTTTCAATAGAAGGAAATAGAATAGGATTAATCCTTCTAAGCTTCTGTCTAAAAGGTTTCTGGTTTTCTTTTAAGGGGATGGTGTGTTGTATTATGTTGGTGTCATAGGACTTGAGGTCCTCATAACTCCAAGAAAAAACAACTTGGAATTATTTTAGCAGTTATATGTATTTCACCTTTTCATTAGGAGGTATATACTTTGAAATTTTTATGAATTTAGTATCTTCCTCAAAGCCTATGTTACACTCCTCTATGTCTGATTTTAAGGGTTCCATTTTCAGCTTTCTAGGGACATCATTTGAATCAAACAAGTCCTCCAAAGGAGTTAATCCTTTGGGAAAAAAGTTGTCTTTGAGATTGATGATTTCAGAGTCTTCATCAATTATCTCATCAATTTCAATTTGCTTTAGGTGGTTAATATCTGATTTTGTAAACTTTGTGGGATGAGATCTATCTATCTCTTCATCTTCTAATTTGTTAATTTCTATTTTATCTGTAAAATCAAGATCTGATGTTATGTTAGTATCTATGTTTCTATTTATAAATTCTTCATCTAAAGTTAGAAAATTGTTTATTTGTTGGTCATTAGTGAATGCTTGCCATTTTTTTAAGTTGTCAGGGATAGCAGGTCTCTGCCTATCCTTAGCAGTCTACTGATGGTTAGTTTGAAATGGTAACGTACGAGTGTTGGAAAACATAGCTAAACTAGGAGATTGCATATTGTGTTTTCTTGGGACGACTGCAAGCTTAGTTTCTAAAAAAGTATTTAATATTTCTACAACTATTCCTCTATAAAAACCTAATCTAGGATCTCTAGTCATATAAACATCATTGATTTGTTTTATAACCAACTCAAAATCTCCCATAATAGAAACTCTTATGGCTCCTAACCTTTTAACCAATTTGAGACCTAAAAGAAGTGCTTCGCGCGCGGCCAAGTTATTCTTGTATTTGAAGTTTAACCTGTAGGCATGACACTATGAGTGATCATTCTCTAAATTGTAAATCCACATTCTTGTTGCTGCACCTAGTTGTTCACTGACCCATCGAATTCAGGATGCCATAGTATTCCATGTTCATAATTCTTACTGTCCGAGAGAAAAAAAATATTCTTTGACTAAGGTATCTTGATAATCTTTATTATCTTAAAGCTATTGAATTTGGACAATTTGAATTTCTACTACAACGGCAATTTCTTTTGGTTTTGAAGTAATGTTGTTTGAAGTAGTTTCTTAGTTTGGTTCAACATTGTGCAAAATAAAAGAATCAATGTCAGAATGCATGGAATATATAGGGAATTTTTGAAGCCTAGCATGGCTACTCACTACATATTTCATTAGGGTGTTTCAGTATAGTTTTTTAGTATGTCCAAAGACTGAAATTGTAGCATATGACATGTCAAGTTGTAAAGATCCTTGGATTTTAGCACCCCATGATCTAGACAACAACATGCCATATTTAGGTGGTATATTAGCAACAAATATGTCCATAAGAATGGTCTTAGCAGGGTATTGTACTAGGGAAACACACAGGTCTTTTATTAGCTCTAGGCACTTAACTTGACTTGAATTAAATGAAAACAGGTCCTTGTAAGGCCTAGTGATATCCAAGTTTAGTTTCTCCATAACAGATTTAGGCATTAAATTGTATGAAGCCCCAGAGTCTAGCATAGCATTGTGTAGGATTGTGTTGTGGAGGTTAAGGCTAATGTAAAAGGGTGGTATCCCTCCTTCCACTGGTTTTTCGTGAACATCAAGACCAAATTTAACTAAGGTTGATCATCAAATAGGTTAACAGAGTCTTCATTCTCAACGAAGTTTAAAGATTTGATTATTTGAGATTTGTAAGTTTCATGTTTAATCAGCTCTGTTAAGGGAACTGAGATTTTCAATTTGGCTACCTCTAACCCCAAATTGAAAGGCAAATGGAATTTCTTTGTTTGAATGTTTGGAATTTTAACAGCAGGGTTTGGAGTAGTTTGTTCTTCTTTTTCAGTGTTTAGAGTCTTTTTTAGTGGATTTTCTAATATAAATTTTGGGGATTGTTCCACTGTTTCCTTGGAGGGAACTGAAGTGGAAGGTTTCTAATTAGAAGGTTTTTCATTGGTTACATCTACAATGGTGGGACTAGGAGGGTTTTGATTTGGTCTAGAGAGGATTTAGAGAGTTTTTGTAACTAGAACTAATTTAATTTTCTTAGGCTGATTTGGTACTGCTTTCTTGTTTTGGTCTGGAGCATCAGTGTTCTTTTTTCTCCTTAAATTGTACTGTTTATGCACTTCAAAGATAGCAAAATCATACCCTTGCTTGTAGTCAAATGATTCTCCAGTTTGGGTCTGGAATTGCTGAAGTATGTGTAATTCTTGATCATCTTGAGTCAAGAAGACAATTTCCTCCTCATCCAATCCCATTAAGTTAATTTGTGTGTCTAGTTCAGGGTCTTCTGAATGGGAAGCTTCAACATAGTTTTCTTGAAAAGGAGGCCTAATGTTCTGATTAGGTCCATTTTTTTTCAGTGTTCTAGTTTTGTTTCTTTCTAAAGTTTGGATTTCTCACTAGAGGTGCATGTTGGTTGTCCCAATGAGGCTTTCTTTTGATGTTCTCCATCCTATCCATCAATTTTTACATTCCTTTGGATATGGCATCCATTTTAAGGTCAAAGGATAAGGCTTCATCTTTCAAGGGTGCTCTTCATTCGTTCCTAACCCTAGCTCTTTTTGCTAGCAGATTAGCTTCTACACTAACTTCTACACTCTGCATATCTTCTAGAGTTGGTGGATTTCTTTATCTAAGTTGAAATGTCATATCAGTGTCAAACCCGTTTGGAAACTTTATTAGAGCTAAGCTAGGTGGGGGTCTAAGGTCGACTGGTGTTGCATTATATACACTGTTAAATCTAGTACAGTAGTCCTAAACTGTTTCATTTGGTCCTCTCCTAATGTTTTCATACTCTGAAAGAATTTGAAGAGGGTTCCTTTTCTTTTCCCATCTATGTAAAAATTTCTGGTAAAAAACTTCTAAACTATCTATACTATTGTTAAGCAGAGATCTAAACCATGTTCTCACATCGCCAGCTAGAGTTTGGGAAAATATTCTCATTTGGACATCTCCAATATCGATTTCATGCAATTCGAAATGATTTGACATCTTTCTTGTATGTTGTTGTGATGTGTAGGATCTTGTGCCATCAAATAGGGTAATTTTACTCTAGTAGTCTTGTGGCATGGCACCTTGTGGAGCAAGCATCACAAGAGGGGTATATCTATTTGCCATGGCTCTAATTTGGGTAAGACTGAGAACTGGAGTTTGGGCTCTCGGGGGTGGTACAGAGGTTGACAGGGAACTGAGTGTGATAGGTATTTGATGGATAGTGATAGTTTGATGGGCAAGTGAAGGTATGAATAAAGGTGTGTAATGATCTTCAAAGATGTGAGGGAATCATGGTGAGCTAAAAGAAGTTGAAGCTATGTCAAAAAGTTCAGGGACCTTAATAGTAGTGAGGGATGACTGAGGGGAATTTCGAAGATACTGATCAATTGGCAAGTTTTCCCTTTGGACTTCAAGTTCAGCTGTAAATTTTGGATCTAGAACTATGTCATCAAGTGCACTCTCAGACCTGGTTCTAAATAGGGAAAGGTCAAAATATTCATCAAAGGGGAGGTCTTCTAAAAACAACCACTCATCTAGGCAGGAATCTACTTTAATTGAAGGTGTACGAATGGCTGAACTTTCTTGTCTTTTGGATATTCTTGAATTAGATTAGGATTGTCAAATATTGGGGGAGGATTTGGATCAGGATTAGCCCTAGTATAATGAGTTCTCCTTGAAGCTAGATTTCAAGCTTTTCCTAATTACTCTCTTTTTTGTGAAATTTTATAAATAACTTCTAATAAACCCTTCAAGTGGCTTCAAATAAAAATTTTAAATTTCTCAGAGGTTTATTAAGATTGAGGGTCTCAGTTCCCCAGTATGGTCACCACTATGTTAAAGCTTAGAAGTCTTCCCTAGAAGTTATAAAAAGAAGGAATAATTTGAGGTAACCACAAACCTAATCTTTATAACTTAGGTTCTAGCCAACCTAAGTGCAGATGAAGTCAAAAGGGTCATATCTCCATATGAAGCTTTGTTTCAGTTTGAGCCTTTGAAGGATTTCTTTTGCTTCTCTTCCAGCTTCTCGACTATTGCACACAAAGGGGCCTAGTTGATCTTTGATCCTGAGTTGAGCCTTCTTTTTGGCTTTCACAAAATGTACCACATCTGAATTGATTATCTTCCTATAGTACTCCAGAGCAAATAACCTCATTGGGAGGTATTTGGGTAACTTGTATGGTGCTAACTCACAGCCATAGATCCTAATTTCAGTGTGATTTTGGTACAAGTACTAATCTCCCACTTTATGTTGTTTTGAAAGTTGTAGGATCCCCCTGATATCTGAACTGATCCTTGGAGGAGGACTTCCTAATAGCATGGTCACTAAAGGATGTACAAAAAGATCTATGAAGTCTATGTATGGACATGGTGATTCGAATTTGGGGTCAAATGAGTCCATAATACTACTGACCTAGGGTTGCCTTTGGTATCAAGTTTTTGAAGAGTAAATGGGAATTTATCAGCTTGATAATATAATAAGAAGTGGTATAGAATTAAGGAATACTTGAATACTCTTTCATCATTCATTCTCAAGAATTGATCATGCATTTTATCTGCTATGAATTTGGCATAATCATATATGATGACAGGGGGCTTTCCTATGGTAAAAATGGACATGAAGGCTAGAATGATTTCATCAACATACCCACTTGTAGTATAGCCTAAGACACTAGTATCATTGACACAATGTCCTGGCCATGTTTAGAAAATATGGTAGCTACATATCGAGGGGGTTCTATTGGGACATGCTTTCACTCCCTGATGAAGGTCTGAAGCATTTCAGCAAGTCTGGAAGGGGTAATCTTGGGGAATTTGACTAGTAGGTCTCCAATGGAAATGGGGGTCAGATTTTGTCCTGGTCACAACTGTAGCATTTCATTGACAGATTCAGAAGTGATGGTGAAAAGTACAGTATGGTCAGGGGACATCACTGCTCTTTGGCTGGGACTGTAGTTTGTATCGCAATAGTGAAAAATTTCAGGAAAGATATGCATTGAAGGGAATTGGTGCTTTGATAAATTAGACTCCCAAAGACCTATTTTGTCTGTATGGTTTAGGTATTGGTCTCTGTACTGGCAGCCTAATTTTAATGGGGATTTATGGACAGAGGTGCCCTTGATTTGGAAGTCTTTGTCCACCAAAGGGAGATGGTCTAAATCTAGATGGGGAGTTGTAATTGGTCGAACATCCATTGCAGCTGGAGCAATCATTCTTAGTTCTCGTTATTTCAAGAATGGGGAAAATGGTTTTCAGTCAAATTGTGGCAATTTGGTTCAATTATAGAGCAATTGTGGGTTTGCAGGGCAATTATTTCAGTTAATTACTTAATAACTCTAAGCAATTGGGTAACTGGCTCATAAATGATACAGGGTTTATGGTGTATTTTGATAAATACCTGGAATGTTTTACTCTAACGGGTCAATGGTCGACTGTGCATGGTTGCAGGAGGTCTATTTGAGCTGGAGGGTCAACTAGAAGTTCAATGGCGACTGCAGGTCAACAGTTGGACATGAGTTGGTAGTTGGATGTCGTCTGTCGCTTGCATGGAGGTCTAAGCATCTTTTTCATGATAAAACCAAAAAATAATGAGTTTTTTTAGTTTTATTCGGAAGTCAACTGTTTGGTGGGCACATGGGGAAAATGTTACATTTGGCTTTTAGTAGGAGATGGGATGTTTTGTCATTTAGTGGGAGGCGGTAAGAGGGTTTCATCGCACCACTTTTGGGGCTAGAGTGGTTTTGGGGGAAGACTGACCAATGCCATTCATTAGGCACCACGTAGCATCGTGCCCAAAAGAAAATTGCCCATATCGGGCAGGTAAAGGTCGGGCTTCAAAGGCTGCTCGATATGATCGTCCACTATTGCATTAACGGAGGAATGATCGTACAGTGATCGGGGTGGGGTTTATATATGAAGGGAAATGGAGGGGCCCGGCTAATGATCAAGCATGGCGGGTTTTATTTAAACAATGGATTAAGGCAAGGTTAGGGTGTAATTTCATTGGCAGAGGGTTTTGGTTATTAATTAATCATTGATCGATTAATTAACCCATCAGTTGTGTTATTGTATTAATAAAATTTATTTTTCAAACTTCTTTGGGGTGGGATATTAATATAAGGGTTTTGTTTTATAACTATATGGGAAGGGTTATTTCTTTAGCGAATTTAAATATATAAAGTTAAAAGTTAATATGAAACTAAAGCGCTATGGTGTAATGTATTCATTCATTTGTTGTTTGCCATAAACACATTATGCTTAGGCTTAAATTATTTTTGAGTTTTTTGAGAAAAGGGGTCTTTTCATGGGGGGATGATCACTTCTCCTAGGATAGCAAGGTTTTATCCTTAGAAAAAGGGTTTTATGAGGGGAAAATGATTTTTCCTTAAGAAAATGGTACTTTTTCATAGGAAAAGGGGTTTTTTTGGGACTATGAGTGAATTGAAGGGGGAGAATGTTCATGAGGGGACGTTTAGTACTTAAGATCTATAAGTCATTGGGCTAAGGGTCTGGTCTCTCCAAAAGTTAGAGAAATTCTCTGAGCCCCTTTGACTTAAGATTTTGGTTACCTAAGACTTTGCTTGGAAATTAGTTAAGTGAAAAATGTAATGAGTGAGGGAAGTTAATCATTTGATTTTGTGAACTTGATGTTGAAAAGTGTGCAACAAGAAATTCTAAATTTAGAAAGTGATAAAAATAGAACTGCTAAAAATAGCACTTCTAAAAATAGCAGTTTGGCCAATGAGCATTTTGGCCACCTTGGGTGAGAGGTGAAACTGCTAAAAATAACATCTTCTAAAAATAACATTTATGGGTCCCTTCCTATTTATAGTAGTCCTTGGTCTATCTATAGGAAGTAAATTCGAATTTGGTCTTCTAGCAGTTTGGAGTATTAATTAATTAATTCTCCATGAGTTAATTAGTTAAGGAAAATCAAACTTGAAGTCTTTGTGAGAACATGCAATAATTTCTCCACTGATTAGGGAATGTGTCCTTGATTTTCTCCACTGATTGAGGAATTAAGGATGAGTTCTATATTGAGAGGATCAGTTGACTTAGTTTATTTATTTTTGCTGAAGCAAGAGACGATCCTTCTATTCGATTAAAACAAAAATAATGTTACAAAATGTAAAAAAAACCATCCATCTTCATGGACTCAAGAGAAGCAAAGGGAATCCTACCATAGACATAGTTCCCCCTACAATAGCCAATATCAAACTTTCAAATTACACAAAAAAATGGACTAAAAATTTCTCCAACCACATGGAAAATGCCGGTGCCTTCCACCTTCACTGTCTAGAAAATCATCAACAGTTGCCTCCAACCAAACTTCGCGCGCTAGCCATTGACTGAGGAACAAAGGTGCCCCAATAAGACTCGTGTAGAAAAAGATCTGGCCCCACCAAAATAGCACGGACGTTTTTGTTCGTAGATCCGGGCGACTAGATCCAACAGCCAGGAGTAATTTCATGTAGCCAAGCTGACCTGAAGTTAGTGAGTGACAGGGGGTGGTATTCCATACCACCCCCCTGCCACGTGTAAGAATCCTAATGGGATCGCTACAAAAATCCAGTACCATTTACCACTCCGAGCAATGCAGTCACCTGGAAACTACTAGGAACCCTATTTACCATACAGAAAGTAGTTTGAAGGGAGATTACCATCGCTGGAAATCCCACCAAACTAGACCAAAGAATAGCCCGATCAATCTCGGTCGTCGAATCGCCTCATTTGATCTAACGACCGAGGATCATTTCCATCGCCTAATATCACTGAACATTAGTGCTTCCTACCAACTAAACTGATAACTATCACGATCAATCCCTACTGTAGAAACGCTTCTTGTGATCTGACGGCTGAGGATCATTTTGCTCTGACTAAGTTCACTGAACATTAGTGTGCGATGAAGGTGGTATTTTAGCCGACCCCACCACCACGTGTAGCTCTCTGTATGGAATCACTCCAAATTGGGTGAAACCATTTCCTGCTTGTGAGGGTCGCGATCACCCGAAAACCTCTCCTGGCCGAGTAAACCGATCCCGGATGGAAAACTCCTAGTATTGCGATTGCCGAGAGTACCTGGGACCCTACCTATCATTTTGTTTTCTCTGCCAGAAATTTGGAAGGACGAAATACCTGCCAGACAATCTTTCTTAGACGAACCAGAGCCACCTGAAGGAGTATCCAATGGAATCTCAAAAACAATGCTGACTTGTTTTAAAATGGTCAAAGAAGCACTACAACCCCCTAAAGACCTGAAAGTAGAAAAAATAAGAAACATTGAACACTTGAATCAACTGGACACCATCTCCATGGCCCTGCTCTGAAACACAAGCTTGTCATCATCCGCCTTGTTGTAAAATTTGACTTTTAACCTATTCTGAGGCATTTCTTGCCAGCTAAGAGCAACCCTGTTCTCTGTGTTTATCACTCCTTGATTGGCAAGAAGATCAACCAATTTATTTTCTGATCTTCTTACATGTTTATAGCTAACAGTCCAAAGGCTCTGGAGGTGCTGCTGAATCCATTGAAAACCCTGGATTAGACACCAATACCTTGAGACTTTTTCCAGTCTTGAGCCCCTACTGATCCTCTTAACTGAATTGATGATTAACTCTAAATTAGCTTCAACAATCACATTTTGTCGGTTATCCTGTTTCAGGAAATCTAAGCACTGCTCCATAACCATCAATTCCACCATGTTATTCATTGACTTTCCTAAATGACATTAAAAGATGAAAAGTACTTCACCATGCTCATTCCTTAACACCCCTCTGAAACCCGTCGAGCCTAGGTTTCCCTTTGAAGCCCCATCAATGTTGAATTTCAAAAATCCCTTGGGGGGAGGATGCCAGAACTCTTGCTTAGAAACCCGAGAGATAAGTTTCCTATCCCATCCCTGAGGAATAAGTCCCTATAGAACTAGATCACTAAGATTTTTCAAAACCGCATCAGAAGGAGGGTTCTTGGGAAGGTTTCGCACAATAGTGCTAATCATTTTCTTGATTTGTTTTAAGATCTGCTCAAAAAGGCTTTGGGATGACCTCTTTTCATTCTTGAAGATTCTATTGTTCCTTTCTTTCCAAACATTCCAGATAACGAAACTTGACATGATGGACCATGTTGAGCTAAGAATCTCATTGTCTGAAAAAGTTCTTCTCCATATGTTTAGGGTATTGATTATGCTCCCTTTGTCCTTGTCAGTCAGTTGGAAAATGGTGGCAAAAGAATCCCATAAATTGGAGGTTAAGATGTAATTATTGAGAAGGTGCTCCATAGTTTCCTCTTGGGCTTCACATAGCTGACATCTGGAAGGCCCTAGGGCACCCTTCTTTTCGATATTATCCCAAGTCAGGATTTTCTTATGCTGAACCAGCAACATGAAGAGTTTAATCTTCATCCAGTCTTGATGCCTCCACAGTTCTTGCCAAGTCTTATCTGGAGCTAGTGAGTTGAGGTCAAGGAGAATGATTTTTGCTTCTTTGAGATTAAAGGTACCCTCACTTTTGTTGCCCCATCTTAGCTGATCCTTCTCCCTCGATTTCAAAATCTTCCTTTGCTCTAACATGTTTTTTAGAGTCTCTGCTTTAGCCTTCAGGGGGTTTTCATCCTTGATGTCAAAGTTCCTCCAGGTTCTCCATTTTCCACTACTGTTGGTTTGGACCCAAAATTCTTTTACTTTATATAACCCTTTAGTATATGTATCCTTCTTGAGATCCCTCAAGTCTTCCTTTAACAAAATAGGTTCTTGTTGCCAATTGTCCTGCCAGAATAAGGCAAGCTTTCCTTCTCTGATTTCCCAGAAGCTATTTCCTTGCACTAAGCCCCTATTGTCGCAGTCATCGTTCCAGATGTGAGAGCCCTTGTTGAATCCTAAAATTTGTATTAGATCTTTGTTTTGCCACATGTGTGCATATTTTTCTTTCCATATCTTTGCCCATTGTGCCTCAGGATCTTTAACCCATCTCCACCATAATTTAGCTCCTAAAGCCTTACTTAGAATCTCAGGATCATCCCAACCGAGTCCTCCATACTTTTTGGGTTTGTAGATTTTTTCCCATGCTACCAAGGCCCATTTCTTTCTTTCTTCCCCCTTACCCCAAATAAAGTCTCTTTTCACATTTCTAAATTGCTGCAGAACACCTTTGGGGGCTGGTAGAGTTGATAACATGAACACTGGAATTGATTGTAGGACAGCCTTGGTTAACACCAACCTACTAGCCAAATTTAAAGATCTGAAAGTCCTTTTCCTAATCTTATCTTGCATTTTGCTAATCACTGGCTCCCATATTCTCTTGTGAAAAGGCTTGGCCATTAGAGGGATTCCCAAATATTTTGAAGGGAGGATCTCCCTTTGAAAGCCTAAAATTATTTAAATATTACTCTGAATAGAGTCTCATTTCTAGCATCAAATAAAGTTCAACAACCTTGTTTGGCCCCTTGTGAATCCCATCTCATGTTTAAAGTTTCATGTGTCTAGTCATTTCAAACTTTTGAACTTGCTACGAAATTGTCTAGGTGTTTTTGTAGCACAAAGTCCTGAAATTACACTACCTGCACTATGAAATCGAGGATTCGTAATTAGGTTTTTTCGTAGCGCAAAACCCTGAATTTTCACTAGACGCACTACAAAATCAAGGATTCATGTTAAATCTTGTCTAACTATCAAATCCACCAGAATCCATTAGATTTTCGTCATCAGATGTCAGTCCATGAACCTTACCACTCACATGCAACCATCCATATCCATCATTAGATTCGTTAGGGGTCATTTGTCCGCACTCATTTCAAATTTCCAAAAAGGAAAGGGCTAGTTGATCTTGGTCATTCTGTGTTGGTGTTGACAATATTCATGCATGAGACACTTGCTATTGTTCTTAAGTTCAAATTAAACAAGCCCAGGGTGAGCAGGGACCAGAATTATTCTACAGGTTTCAAGTGAGGCAGCTCTTCAATTAAGCAAGGCATTTTCTTCCAGGTTGTTCTACCTATAGGGATTTCAAAGGAGATATGTCAGAAAAAAGAAAGAAACACAAGTCAGGCCAATGTATGAGAACTACACCTGAAGGCTTAGATTCTCTCACAAAGGATAAATCAGTGGAAGAAGCTTTCAGAAAAGTAGGTTGTTGGAGGTTCTGTGAGAAACTACAGGGAGGACATAGATAGGTGACTAAGGAATTTGCTCTCAACTTCACAGGCTTACATGCAAAAATTAGGGTGTTAGAATTGCCGATTTCTCCTAAAGTGATATCTTTAGTCACAAAAATTCCTAAACGTCAGGAAAAATGGTTTAAGAATTTCAAGTTTGAAATGGCACCCTGCAATATTTTCCTGAAGTTAGTGTTTGTAGACACAGATTTGACTAAAGCAATGCCAAGGGGTTATGTCAAATATGCATTTTCCAGCTTACTCTCATGCATACAAAGGTATTTAACCTGTGAAGAAAGGTACCACAAGGTGTATTCTTATGATTTCAAACTCGTTTTGCATTTCATTGGCATAATATCTCTAGATTTACCTTTCTTTCTATTTCGGAGCTTAGGCAAGATGTCTGATAAAATACAATTGAAGAAAGAGGCATGTGAAACATCCTTGTTCCATCATGGCTTAATTAAATTAATAGTCTTGCATGAAATTTAGAAGGTAGATAGAGAGTGGTCTACATTTCTCTTTATGTCTGGTCTTAGAGCTGAAACAAGACTTAGCCCTAGGGCTAAGGAAATATCATCACCAGTGATTAGTCATCATGTAGAAGAAAGGTTTCATGGGTTTGTGAAACTAAAGGCTAGAAAGCAAGTTAAGGAGACAATGACACCATTTATTGTTCAAGATACTCCTCAGAAGTCACAGAAGAAGAAATTTCAGATGAAGGAAATGGCACAAGAACAGTCCATTGGTGAAACAGTCCAAATAAGGGTAACTAGAAGCCAAAAAGCTAAAGAAAAGGGTAAAACAATGGTCATTGATGAAAGGCGAGTCTCAAAGGGTTATTTGAATGACCTTCTCTAGGAAATTGACATTGAGGAGTCCCCTCTGGTCCAAGCAGACTTCATTGAAATAGGTGAGAGCAAGTCAAAAAAGATGAAATCCTCTAAAAAGTTATAGTTTGATGATTAGGTTTGAGAATTTGTTTTTAACCCCAGAAGGCCTATGACTAGGTAGTCCAAAATGTTCCATGAGGTAGAGCCAGAGGTGAGTGAGATAGGAGAGATATCAAGATTCTATGAAGAGCCCATAGTTTCACTAGTGCAACCATCATTCATGCATGAAGATGACAGAAACAGAGCAGTTGATACTCAAGAAGAAGAAAACAACTTTGAGGAAGTCAAGAAGAAATTGAAGCTTGCCAATCTTGAGATTTCTCAACTTAAGAAAAGGGCAAGGAAACATGTAATTGAAAAAGTCAATTTCAAAAGGGTAAAGGCCATATGGGAAGATGGAAAAGTTCCAAAACCTGAAGTAGTTGGTAGAGATGCTCAATATTTCACTTGTACTATCCCTGCAATAAAGGAGGCAAGATATATTAGAATGATCAATGACAAATTGAGAACTAATATCAGGGTGATGAAAAGACAAATTAAAGACCTGGAGATTTAGCTAAACAAGTCTGGAGGTCAACCTCAGAACAAATGAATAAGGTAGTAGGTGATGAAACGTTAACACAATTTTGATTGAAGCTAGGACATTACTTTTTGAAGTTGTTTTATGGATGGGTAAGCTCAAGTATATGTGGCATATTGGCATAAGGGAACAGTTGAGAAGAATCCTAAGGAGGAAAGATTTTGGAAAACATTGTGTAATTTGACTCACACAGTAGTTTCGTAGTGCGCTACGAAACTGATGTAGGTGACATGCAATGCACAACAGTTTTGTAGCGCACTACGAAACTGTTGTAGGTGCAATTTTGTTCTTTTTGGTTAATCTCCAAAAGGATGAAGGGGTTATTTCTGGAGAAGAATTTTGCTGCAGAGGTGTAAGGAGATCATTTGAATAGGTTTCAATCCTGAGTAAAGAAAAACTCAAGGACTGAAGAATATATGAAAGAAATAAGCCTTGCGCTACAAAAATAACAGTTCATTTCATAGCACACCCAATTTGACTTCCTTCAGACAAATTTAAGGAGTTTTGATTTTGCACAAGTGTAAGGGCAAGTTTCCATGGCTAGTTCAACATATTTTATATAATGAAAAGGGATATTTTGACCAGTAGAAGTTTCGAGGAACACCATTGAAGACCAAGGCTGCATAGCAGGAGACATTTTCCTAATTTTCAGGACTGTTAAAGGAGGAGTGATTGAAGGCCAGAATGGAGGTTATAGTCATAACCAAGGTTGAAGTTAAGGAGGAGCAAATGTCAAAGATCGAATTTATTTCATAGTCTAGGTTGTTACTATCATAGTAAGGAATTGTACTTGTAATTTTATTAGGACTCTATGACTATTAGTTAACTACCACTTGTAATTAATAGCCTGTTTAGGTATGAATAGGTGTCAAGTTAAGAAAATTCGAATTCCTCTCATGTTGGAGGAAGGAACCCAGGATTGTAATGAACTCTATATAAGACAAGAGGTGGAATGCCTCAAAGGGTTGGAAATTTTCAAAGAAACTGGCATATTATGTTATTGTAGAAGACTGTATGTTTGATGTTAATACAGAAGTTCGGCTTTACTACGTAGGATTCAGAGAGGGTTTTATGTGTTTTATTTTCTCATGACTTTCCTCATTTGCTCACTTGCAATGGTATGAACACATGTTACTTAGAATTCATTGATAATGCTCTAACTTCCTTCATGTGTTTATAAACTGCATTTCGTATATTATGTCTCTATTTTTCTGATAGATTAAAACTTTATATGCCTTGACTTCCATGTAAGCTAATCTGTTATTGTACTAAAAACATACTCTGACTCCATAGCCCAATGGATGTTTATTGATTGTGTTCAACCATTTATACTTTTTTCACTTGTTTTTCCATAGAGTTAGCCATCTAATCTTTAAACTAAAATCTTTAACCTATTGAGAGAGCCCTCTCAGGTTGAGGAGGCTAAGCCTCAGCCAAAAGTCTGGTTTGAAATAGTTACTCAAAGTCTTCCTAATCAGCAACCTATCAGTGTCTAGTTTTGTGATAAGATATTCAATGAATGGTTTCATATTGGTATTGAGCCTATTGTTGGATGTGGGTACAATGTGAAAATTTAATGAAAGGGGGCCTATAGGTTTTGATTATTGTTTAATAAAAGTGGATGCAATATGAAATATTGTGAAACGTGGCTCACAAGGCATTGAGGGTTGTGTCCTTCAATGAGGGGGTAGGAGCTCCCTTCCAATAGGAGTCGGTAAATGAGATCAGGGGGTTGTAGCTCCCTTCTAGTGGGTGTTGGAGAATGAGTGGAGGTTGTAGCCTTCTACAGGTAGTATCTTGTGTGTTGGTAAGAGTACACACTAGTACAAAATGTCATGAATATTTTCTTTATATAATAAGAAAGAAGACATAGATGATAAAAATGGTATTTTTCTCCCACATTGGGTTTCCACCTAAAATCTCAGTATTCTTATGTGTTTTTATGTGTTGTCATTTCTATGCTCTTTACTACATACTGAATGATTGATGAATTAATAATACAATGGTAAAGTTAAATATCTAATGGAAAGTATGGAAAATAAGTAAACTAGATATATGTGGTTTTATTTCACTAAAGTTGTGTACACATCCAGGTTATATGAATAACAATAGTGTACAAAATTATGAATGTGAAATTTAAAGTTAAAGTGAAATAAAAATATTGATTCACCTTCCTCCCAGTAATTTTCCTAACATAAGGTAGAGTAAAGAAAATTGTTAAAAGTTTTTATGTTTTTCTTTTTAACAAAACAAGATAAATTTCTAGGAACCAGTTCATTTACACCTTCTCGACAATGATGCCAAAATTTCAAGTCATAAAGTGGGGTAAATATTTTAACATTTTTTTCCGTCAAACCAAGGTAGGTAAACTATGAGGTGAAACATAATATGTGTAAATTAGCTACTTAGCTAATTTTCAAATGTATAAATCAAGCACGAATCAAGGACAAGTACATCTTAGAGTTGATTTCAGCTTACATTTGTTTTTATAATTCTAAATTCAATTGTTGACGTTGTTGGAACAAGATTGCAGATTCAGATAGATGCATTACACTTTCACACCAAATTCTCTTCCTGAATTGGTAAATGTTTGGTCAAAATTGATATACGAATGTAATGGAAAATAATTCTAAATGAAGTCAACGTTCTAATTTTATAAACAAATTCACTCAAATAAAATAATAGCCATTTTTAATCCAAAGTGAAAACTTCTATAATTTATCATTTTGATTACTAATTCCACAACACAAAGTTTAACCAAATCTTATTATTTAAATTCAAAACACAGTAAATACTAATCAAGGAAGAAAATGTAACTACACTTGTTTCCCTAGCTTTTTTATGTTATCAAAGTAGACTACTGCAAGAAAAAAAGAGTGCACATTACAAGAATTCTGAAAACCTATAGGAAAATTACAAGAAATAATTACAAGAAATTTGTATATTTACAAGAAAACATAGTATGCATATTTTTTAGATATATATAAAAATGACAAACATAAATTACTCAAAATATTGAAGAAATAAGAAAATACATGACAAAAGATATACAAGCCATACCAGTGGGCCCTCGTAGTGTAGGTTACCAATGAAAAACTTAGAAACTACTAGAAAATTATGCACAATATCAAAAAAGACCTTCTTGTATTAATGAGAATTGGAAGCTTAATACAAAATTGCCACTTTATTTAGAGATAGTAATTGTAATATATTTTGCTAACTTATATCCTCTTTATGCCTGAAATTTTATATAGAAATGTCAAATTAAACTTATTTTCCCAAAAGCATAGGGCCAGTTCAATGTTTCAAGCCCAAATAAAATGATCTCAATGGAAAAACAATGATCTTCACATCATCTCCTTGATCCTTCATGACTCGTGTGCTAACTTCCAAGTACAACTACCTAAATTCCAATTGATTGAGATGATTTAGTCAATTTCCTAAATGGCCTGCAAGATATTTGGAGTGGATACGCTGCATTGACCAGCCTTTAACTCATGGGTTGCAAGAAACTATGACAAGGTCAGATAGATATTCCTCCATAAGATGAAAATCTTGATTGTGCTCCATGCATTAGAATTACATTATCTAATGTGGACTTCCATAAAAACTAAAGATATTACAAGAATTTTTCATTTGTTAATTTCATGTAATTTACTATTTACCCATGATTCCATTTCCTTCATCAAATTGGTAAAACATAAGGATTTAAGGTTCAAATGGAGGGTAAAAAGGTAAAAAATGATGTGGACAAGGTTACTCAAAATTGTTCCCAAAACATCCTGTGGACTTATGTTCTTGCATGACCTCATGCATGCAAAATTGAAGCTTTTACTACCTCAGGAAACCTAGTAAAAAATGTAAACTTTTTGTATTATACAACTCCTGCTGTCTGAATAAGAAGATTCAAATTTGTATTTGAAGGAGATATGTTTCTCAAATTTTCTTTTAAGCCTCTGATCCTTAGTATTAAGCTCTTGTTGATGTTGATGTTCTTTATTTTTTCATCATACATGTCTATATATTTCTATCTATGTGACATGCACATTTCCTTGTTTTAATGGTATCAATCCTTTAATCTTTCATTTTCTTATTTTACTACATCATTCACCATTTCTACTTCATGAAATTCTTCCTTTATCTTTTTTATCCTTTTTTTCATCAATTTGGCCAACAAGGTATTGATTTGTTGATGTTTTGGGTTTCTTTTTGTGGTGATTTTTCTTCAAATGATTCTTGTTCTTTCTAAAATTGGAGGCTTTGTTCAATGTAAACCTCGTTAGTGTATATCGTTTGTTCTTCCTAAAATTGTTGAGCATGTTCAACATGAACCTCTTCTAGTGCTTCCTCATAGAGTATCTGAGCTTCTGCGTTAACTTTCTTAGGAGATTATTTTGGTTTGGTGGGACAAGAAGTCACCCCATAGGCTTCTCTTATAAATTGAGCCATTTCCCTAGTTAACTTGCTACATGCTATCCATGCAACCTTAGAACTAGATTTTATCTTTCAGTGTAATGGAGTTGAGCCAACAATTTCTAAAGAAAGTGGTGATTATTTTTCCTACTGCAATTCTTGTTTTCCATACTCTTTTCCTTTATTTTCTTCAAGTTGTTATTGGATCTGAGGGCCCTGATCATGTTCCATATTCTTTTGCACTTCAAGAGTAGGGTTTATTGGTGTTTCAAGGATGTTTTACTCAACATGCTCTTCTTCATTATCATGGTTTTCCTCATTAGGGTTTTCAATTATAACTTCTTCAACCCTAAATTGATTCCTCGTAAAAACTCATTCTAGGTTTGATTAAACTTACTTAATTCATATAAAACAAGTGATTTTAAAAATCCATGATCATATAGATTCTCCTTGTTTACATGACACTTTTGGACCATAGTTGCGAACTTCAACAAACTTTTGTAGAGGAAAAATGGAAAATTTAACATTCTAGCGCTATCCTTAACATGCTCATGTAGGCATATATGATAAAGAAAAATTATACTGTACCTGCCTTTGTAGGTGACATATTTATGAAGAAAATGTATGAGATATGCCCATAGAGCTTTAAACCATCGCCTTGGCACTCCTTTTCTCCAATAAACATTTTGGTTTGACCTTTTTAGAACCCTTAACCATGTTTTTTTCTTTATTCTACATCTCTTAAACCTTTTTACACTATCTTGTTCTAATCCCATAAACCTAGCTAGGGTTTCTTCTAAAATTGTAAGTGTAATGTCTCCAAATTTTGCAATTTTTCCATTGAATGTATTGGAAAATGCCTTTATTACCACTAAATTAAATCCATAGAATTTCTTGAAGAAAGGGAGTAAACCAACTCTATGGAACTATATTCTGCATGTAGGGGACCTTTCCAAAATTGCTATATTGTAGGGTACACTTTGCACCAACATGTGGACAAGGTTACTAGAAATTTTTCCAAACAATTGTTTCCTTTCCTTTTATTGTTATCATTTTTCTTTAGCCTATTATGCTGAAGATGCTTTTCTAGCATTAGTCTTGTGTGTTTTTTTCTTTAGGTGTCTGGGGTCCTAACTAGCAGATCTAAGGAAAAATGATAGTCACAACATTTCTTTCAAGGAAAACTTGTGAACATGTTCAAGATTCAAGGCCTAAGCATAATCTCAATTTGGTGAAAGGAATTTCTTAGCTAGAATTGAAGGCAAAGTGGAGAGGTTTTTTGTTCGTAATCCAAAAGTGTATTACATGTGAAGGTAAGTCTGGACTTGTTATTCTCTATTATATCAACTTATTGTTACATTTCCAAGAAGGAAAGAAAATCAATTTACTAGTTTACTTATGAACTAGCTTAGAGAAAATTACCAAGGATATTCATAAAAAACCCTAAGAATATGAAAATAATCTTCTACCATAACTTGGTTAGAATACTTATAGAAGAGGATTTAATGAAAAATAATGACACAAGGACACTATTTTTAGATCAAAACAAGTTCTCATAGGCTCTAGAAAGTCATGAATTTCATAATGATAACCATATATCTTCCAAATTCGAGGTTCAAAACATAAGGAAATAAATGCAATGTGTCATGGAGCTAAAGGTTCAAGGGTTAAACCTAGAACACATGTTCAAGAAGAATTTCTAGATCCAAAAACTTAGTTTGTCATGCCAAGAATAAAAACACCAAGTTTAAAAAAAGAAAACCTTCTCATAATGTGAGTTTGTCTCCTAAATGCAATTTTAAAAGGAGCATGACTAGAAATATCAATGTAGAAGGTAATTGAGGTAGAAGGCTCATATTAACACTATAATGTTAATGATTATGAGCGTAAGATTTTGGAAAATTTGTCAAATAAACCAAGGACTAAATTCATTCTAAGTCCATTTATGTAACTTGAAATTGTAAGTGAAGATACCGAGTTTGAAGAGATTCCCACGTTGAATGGATTTGTACTTATTAATAATAAATCCTATTGAAAACTAAATTGTGATAGATCTTGTACTTGTACCACTTTCATGAAAGTTACAAAGGAAAGGAAGCAAGATTAAAAAGTTGTAGAAAATCTACATGAAATAGAATTATTGGATACATTTGTTAGAAATAAAAAGGGAATGTTAAAAATATAGGTGGCCAGGATGCAAAGGGAAATGAGCAGCAAGAAAATGAAAAGAAAGTATTAAGAAAGCATAAAAGAAAACGGTTTGAGAAAAATCAACATGTTAAAATGCAAAATAGGAGGATAAAAATCAAAGTGATGAAATATAAAAGAAATAAGAAAACCATAGCTTCAACATTTGGCCTAAATATCTTGATCAAGGTTGCAACAAATATTTGAAGACCAAGGTTAGGCACAATTTTGAGGAAAACAAAGAATTTTTGGGAGGTAATTTTGTTGCATGAGGACATTGCATGGAGATGTTGGGTTCCTTATTTTGGTACCTTTTTTCATTCCCAATTACCCCTTTTGGACTTTAAAGCATTATTTTATTTTCCATTATTATCCTTTTTTCGTGATATCCTCATTTCCTACAAAATGTGCATATGAAAAAGGAATTACAAGGTAAGTTCTTTATTTCATCTATTTTTCACATTTTGATTAAAAATAAGTTTGAAAATTAATTTATTAACTTGTTGCTACATGAATTTAATTCCTATAGATAATATCTAATTATTGTAGCAAATTTGACGATCCTTATGGTTGAACAAATCCAATTTAGGAACAACCACTTGGAGTTGATTCTAGAATCCTTGAATATGGTTAGGTGTTCTTTAACATTTTTAAATAGTAGAACAATGTACCTATGGAAGAACGATCAAAACTCAAGATTATTCAAGTAAATTTGTAACGAATTAACTGAAGGATTAGTCATATATATCGAATAAAGAATTTCATGGATACCTATCATGAAGTTCTTAAGTAGATATCGATTCCATGGCATGGTAATCAAATCCACCAATTCCCTTATTCCAATTTTGTAGATTTCCACCAATTGAAGGATTGTGAGCCAAGGGTATTGATGTAATTGACATAATGTTGAAGATTTATTTGTAATGGATATATTGCACATGACTTCACTATGCTATAGAGAATTATGAACTTAAAATGTCACAATGATTGTGTTCCTCTCTTTCGATCATGTCCAAAGACACTAGCAACATCATATGGAAGCATAGAGAAAGTACATGTAGTCATTTCAAGCGAAAAAAGGGAAACTCTTACAAGTTACAACCTCAAGTCAATTGGATTGGAATTCAATTGCTTCATCTTTTTCCCTTAAGTGTTAACCCTAATTGGGTCCTTTTCTGGCATATCAATAGGATAGGGAACATTCTACACATGTACAATTATGAAAATAATGAAATTATACAACTATTACATATAACACCCAAAGGATTACATCTTTTTTAATTGATTTCATTCCAAACTTGGGATGACAAGGAAGGAGTCCATATATTTGGAGATAAGTGCCATCCATAAATATGGGGAAACTTTTATTGCATTTACCCACAAGGTTCTTAATGGTAAAAAATAGTAAGCGGCAATTCAAAAAAATATATTTTAATTAACTTGATTTGAAGAACATAACTAATATATGCAAAGTGAATTTAGATAAGTGATGTAGGAGCATCCATAGCCTTAGGAGATCCTAATCAACCAAAAACTGTTTATGTTGAGTTCATAATAAGCGTTTTTACTCCCATGTGTTTTAAGTTGTTGATACACCTATAATATTGGTTGTTGATATACCTAACTGGTAGTTGCTACTACTATTGTAGCTACATTTTATCAAATCGATGATTGTTCTTGAGTTTTTGACACTCCTATAATTCCATGCTAATACTCTTGCTATGTGGAGTGTTTATACATCCACAATGGATAGTTGTTTAGTTGCATTGCTACAAGACAACTTCTACAAGACGTGCTGCGGGAATGAGACAAAGGTTAAATTTGTTTGTTTGCATTCTAGGAAGAAGCGAATTGACTCAATTCTAGAAGGCGTAGCAATCAATAGTAGGGAAAACAATTTTTTTCTTGTGGAGTATGAAGAGTGTTGGCACTATGTTTCTGGTATGGTTATATGTTACAGATGTTGTACTTGATGGAAACACCCATGGCATGGCTCTCAATATGATTAGAATTAAGAAGTACGCAGGAGAACAGTTCAGAAGATGCGTACCCGCAGGTATGCCGTGCAGGGACCACGTCCAGACACGCAGGTTACCCATTCATGAGGTGCGTACCCCAGTGCACACACTTCAAGGCAGTAAAACGTGCACACGTGGGGTTTCTTATGTTTAACCCTTGGTATTTCGCTGACGGTATTGTGTTATTATGGTTTTGGCCCGTGGTATTGATCCATGATTTGAGGAAGAGCTTGCCTATATAAAGCATAGGAGATGATTTGGCTTGAGTATGCTTTTGGGTTGAATATCTTAAGATCTGAAATATTTGGGTTATTGTTTCAAAAGGCTTGATCTATATGAAAGTGAAGTGGAAAGCAAATCTGTGAAGGGTGATCTCTAGAGCGCTTGATCAGATCTGGGTATCCGTCTAACTGTAGCACACTGGTGATTTGCAAATTTGGCCCTAATCTGATGTACACAGGTGTTTAACGGTGCCTCTGCGTAGGTACGCAGAGCATAAGAAGGCGATCTGCGTGGGTACGCAGAGCAGAAGAAGGGTGACTGCGTGGGTACGCAGAGCAGAAATAGGCGAACTGCGTGGGTGCGCAGAGCAGCAGTGGTTTAGGTGCGTACGCACAGTAAATGTATGCTGCACGATAGTCTTTTTGGGTGCATGCCTACTGTGACAGTATGCGGCGCAATAGTGCATTTGGGTGCGTACTATACGCAGCGCAGTGGAAGAAGCAGTGCATGGTCACGCAGTGCAGCAGAAGGAACTCTGCAGGTATACGCAGAGAAGCAGAGGGTGAAGTGCGTAGCGATGCAGGCCAAAGAAAGGAAAGCTGCGTATCTGTCTCCTAACTATCTGTTGACTGAATTTTTCAGTTGATAAGGTGTTCTGGGTTTATTTCTGTGTTACTACTATTGACTGTGAAATCTACATGTACTTGATGATCATTTGATGTATATGGATCTAGTTTGAAAATTTATGAAAAGTGGTCCTTGAAAAGAAGTAGGGGGTTGTAGCTCCCTTTCAGGAGAGACTGGAAAACGAGAGAGAGTTGTAGCTCTCAGCAGGTTGCAGCCTGCGTACTGGTAAAGGACTGCACCAGTACAAGACCATTGTAAAAGGAGTTTCTAATTTGAAAGAAGATAGAGACATATTGCAGCAGGTGGTTTTCACCCACATTGGGTTTCCACCTTATATCTGGTGTTATTTGATGTGACTGTCTGTTTTTCTTGTCATGCTCATTATTTTATGGTATTGATATGCAAAAATAATTCAAAGTGTAAATAAGGAAGATTTGTTAAAAGAACTAGATAATACTGATTCACCCCCCCTCTCAGTATTATTTTCAACAATTGGTATCAGAGCAGGTCCTTCAGAGAAGCTTAATCGCTTGAAGGAAGATCATTCATCATGAGAAACTACGAGAGGGAAGCATCTATCAGGCCACCGATTTTTGATGGGACAAACTTCAACTATTGGAAGGTAAGAGTCACTGCATATCTTCAATCTCTTGGTACAGATGTTTGGGATATCATAGAGACAGGCTACAATTTTCCTTCAGCTACTCCTACAGACGAGGCCGAAAAGAAGAAATATGAAACAAATGCTAAAGCAGTCAATACTTTGCTGGGATGCTTATCTCAAACAAAGTTTGTGAAAGTTATGCAATATAAATCAGCAAAAGAAATATGGGACAAGATTGTCTTGAGCTACGAAGGAGATGAACAGGTAAAGCGTGCTAAACTTCAAACTCTCAGAATTCAGTATGAGAATCTTAGAATGTATAATGATGAAAGTGTGGCTAATTAATTTCTTCGGGTAGATGAGATTGTTAATTGTATGAAAAATTTGGGTGAAGAAATAAAAGAGGCTATTGTGGTTGAAAAGGTTCTAAGATCATTGTCCCCCAAGTTTGAATCTAAAGTGTCTGCAATTGAAGAAAAGGAAAATCTACGAATTCTTACTATGTCTCAGCTACATGGAATTCTAGCTGCTTATGAAATGAGAAAGGGAGGTCCATCAGATAGAAGAGAAGTTGCTTTCAAGGCATCAGGCAAAGGAGATTATTATGAAGCAAGTCACGTACCAGAAGAAGAAGAAGAAGAATAAAATTTTGTCAGAAATCTTCAAAGGGGTTCTGGAAGGTTCAGAGGTAAGTTACCTTTTAAATGCTTTGCTTATGGAAGAGTAGGTCATTATGCTGCAAAATGTCCTTATAAGGATAAAGGAAAGGAACTCGCTAGATGGAACAAGAAACAGGGTGCAAATAAGAAAAGCTACTACACTCATGAAGATAGTGATGGTCTATCAAATAGTGATGAAGATGAACGAGGTAATGAATATAAACTGTTAATGGCATTTGAAGATGATGATTATATGGATGCTATAGATGTGGATAGCCTTTTTGAAGAAATTACTAGACTCAAGAGATGTATAGAAGAAAAGAATATGATCATTGATACTCTACAATTTCAAATTGATGAAAAGGAAAAACATTTTGAAAGTTAGAAGGTGAAATTGTTGCTCTTAGAAAAGAGATTGAGAAAACAAAAGCTATTAATCTTAAGTTTGCAAAGGATCTGAAACTCTGGATGCGATTATAAATGTACAACGTTCTCCTCTAAACAAGACAAGTCTGGGCTATAATGGAGAAACTTCTCAAGCATCCACTTCAAAAAGTTATCTTGATGCAGCAAAAAGGAGTGAGCAAAAGCACAATGGAGACTATCAGGTAAAGCAGGGACAAATTGCAAACAAAGGCTATCAAGGGAAATCTGTTTTAAGAGTGAACAAAAGCTACAACCAGCCACAGGTAAAGTCTTCTCAATTTGGTTCAAGAATGAATAACAATAGAGATTACAATCACTTGGCCGGTAGATTTGATAACGCAGAAGTTTCTTCAATGGACAATGTTTTTCTTGTCATAACTTTGGTCACAAAGCAGCTCAATGTGTTGCATATAAGACAATCATGACTAGAGAAGCTCAAAAACAAAGAAGTATGACCGGGATTACAAAAGGGACCTACAACAACTTTTCGGCTCTTGAAAATGAAGTTGAATGTTCTATTTGCAATAACTTTGGTCATGAAGATTCTGAATGCAGGAGCAGGTTTCAGCAGAAAAAAGAACAAGCCTCAAGCACCAAAACATGGAGAATAAAGGAACCACAAACAGAAAGATGTGGGATAGCATTTTATGCAGAGGGACAAGAAAGTCTATGGTACATTGACAGTGGATGTTCGAAGCATATGACAGGTGAGAAAGAAAAACTTGAGTCGTACTCTGCTCTAGAAAAGGGAAAGAAAGTTTCTTTTGGAAATGATACTCCTGCAACTATAAAAGGAAAAGGCATTGCTCGGTTAAAAGAAAAGGTCAAGGCTGGAAATGTTTTGTATGTTGATGGATTGAAGCATAATCTTCTAAGTGTTATCCAGATGTGTGATCAAAGAACCAAGGTAATATTCAGGTCAAATGGATGTCTTGTTCGTGATCTTGATACAGGTAAAACAGTGATCAAAGGCAAAAGAACTCCAAATAATCTGTACATATTTGAAGAAGGACAACAACAATGCTATCTAAGCAAGGATGATGAGCACTGGTTATGGAATCGGAGGTTGGGACATCTAAGCTTTTCACAAATAAGGAAAGCATGCAAATATCAGGCAGTTCGCGATCTTCCAGATATCAAAATTCCTGACAACACCATATGCAATCATGTCAGTTTGGAAAACAAACCAGAACTAACTTTCCAGAGAAGGAAGGATCAGCTAGCATGCCTCTTGAGCTAGTACATACAGATACATGCGATCCTTTCAGGAAAAGAACACCTCGAGGAGAAGAATACTTGATATTATTCATTGACGATTTCTCCAGGTTTGCCTGGTTAGGACTTATGAAGCACAAAGATGAAGCATTCGAAAAAT